>JARFOC010001277.1:143683-158067 GCA_031763485.1 Osmoderma eremita | reverse complement strand
TGGTTGTGTACAATCAAATCGAGTTGTGATCTATTGTATTGTTTACCATGTACCCACAAGTAACTATATCTAACCTAGAACTTGTAATATGTTCAAGAACTTGTGCGCTTTGGTGTGTTTGTGCGCAGGTCTAACAGTTGAACCTGCCTTGAACGGCCGAAATCGAGCGGTCAGTTAACGGAGACTTTGACGCGTAGTTTAACCCTGAACTAAGTTGGTACAACGCAATTACTTCGTTGAACTGAAGTTCACGCTGAACTAGCGGTAAACTTGGTTGGTACAACCGGCCCTTAATAAGTAGAGGATCGTGAAAATGGACATAAAAACAGAAAATTGTTGTAATAAAGAAATTAAAAGCTAAAATTAATCAGCGTAGATCTTGAATCATCATTTGTATTTGAAAAGCTTTCCTCTATCCTGTTTCCCATGGTACCAACACAATCTGTTGAGGTTATTTTCAAAATCATTATATATTGTTGGGAGCTTTATTTCGTAAATTAAACGTAAAACGTAAATTCAATAATATATTGTTCTTAAAATAGACACAAGTCAATACATCCGTAACTCACATAAACATAACCATAACATAACATGACTATATCCAAGAAGCCATAATCGTTCTACTCTACACACACATGAACTCTCTCTAACTTCAGAGTGGCCAACTTCATGCGTTTCCTTGGCGCGTAATTTGAATTTAAACTCTTATTGCTAACAATATTGACCGTTCCTGAATTTTTATTTCCCCGATATAGGAAATCTTCACTGCTCTATTTTTTATTCTCTATATTAAAATGAAAAACCACGTTCGCACAAAAATTTATATTTATAGAATTCATTCTTAAAATATTGCGTAATTTAAGAATGTTCTCGATTATACAGAATGTTCCAAAAGTAATTAACTCGTACTTGGTTAGGTTATTGCAAAGATCGTTTACCATTGGGGCGATTGAATTCCTATCGACATCTATGAGTCTGTCAGGGTACCATCAGAACTATCACAATAGATTTCTACAAATCTCGTACATTTTCTACTATATTTTTCGGCAAGAAATAATTTTACGAATCTCCTTTTAAATCTTTCAATGAAGAATGTTAAATAAACTACAAGAAATCGAATCGCTTTACACTTTTTATACTTTACCATCACCATTCTAGGTGAAATCTGGAAGTTCAGACGTACTCCAAAATATTTTTTGTATCACAGTCGCTTACGTAAACATATTTTGCGAAACATCTGCGTCTATGTATATATTACAACTATATGAAAGATAACGCTATTCGTCTATCCTTTTTTCATTTCACGATCACAATTTGCTTGGTCTTATATATTTCTAAAATGCGACTATTGGGGACATCTGCGGTACCCTATTGGAACTAACCATTGACTATTATATTTATATAATATTCTGCTTCATTGGTATATATGGAGTCATTAGCTTAGTTGGAGTTGGCAATAGCGTTACGCAATGAAAGGCATGCACAAGCGAGGTAATTATTTTTTTACCAACTAGTGAGAAATTATCATTTACCAATTATTTTTTGTTTGAAAACATCTCGACCAGAAAATAATTCAGCTATATATCGAACAAACCTAAAAAACCATACATTGCGGCGCCATCTACAAGCGAGCTAGTGCAACTACTGCATATCAATTTTACGCTCTACATTACCGACTGATTGTATCGGGCATTTCTTCTGTCAAATCCTGAATGTTATTAAATTGTTAAAACGGTATAGATAACATTCAAGCTGTTACATTAAGTCGTCGAAACGGGAAAAAAATGAGCCAGGGACGTCCCCTGACAAACCCGTATTTGCATTTCTATGCTGACAATTCGAAAGTTTTCATCAAAGTTCCAAAGGTATTGTTCCACCTGTTATCTATTTGGAATCGTTTTTTTTTTACTTAAAATACGTTCAGTTCTCGATAGGAAGAGGTCTTACTAATTCGCTCGTGTTAGAGGATATAAAGATTTCCAGAAACCATTGCGTTTTCGAGGAGAAGGGCGGTAAATGGTATTTAATCGATGTGGTTAGTGTCCGGTTAGGAGTGGGGATCGTGAAATTACTTAAGGCAACGCAATTTTTGTAGAGCACCAACGGCACTACTGTAGACGGTAAGAAGATCGGACCAAACACTCCCTACGAATTAACGACGGGGGACGTGGTACAATTGTCGGATTCACACGAGTTCATTTTCATAAATGATATTGGTTTTGACGATTTCAATTTACCAACACAGTCGCAGGGGCGTTCAGTTCCATCAACAGTTAATCACCTCCAGGAGGGGGCGTCACTTTCAGACATACAAGCATACATTGACAGCTCTATAAATATGCAAAGAGGCGGTAGTACAGATCAAACTGGTTACGATTTGTTTTATAGTCTAATAAATAATCTACCTCAAGGACATGTTGATTTGAATCAGAATAATGCCACAACTCACGATTACGTAAGTAAAAATAATGAACACGAAATTATTTTTATCTATATCTTCACTTAATTTTTTTTGACATGGAGGATATTCTTCGGTGATTTTTAGCTCTCGAATATGGAAATTGAGCCAACGACAGATCATTTACAAAGGGTACCGGATCAAATACAAAGTACAAATAACGAAAATGACGATCAAGACGTACAAATAATAGAAAATACAGACTCGAATAAAACAAAAGATGAAACGGTTGCTGCCACTGAAGAAGTAGTAGCAGAATGTTCGACTTCTACCGCTAAAAGTGAGAAAGGAAATATAAAAACAAAAAATCCTGACGTGGCTCCGAGCAGTTCTGGAACGCTAGAGGATGTAGAAAACGAATTACAGTGCAGTATATGCACCGAATTATTCATCAGAGCCATCACGACTAATTGCTCGCATTCGTTCTGCCAGTTTTGTCTTCAAGAATGGCGAAAGAAGAGTAATAAATGTCCAATATGTCGAACAAAAATCACCACATCCAATCCGACGATAGTTTTAGATAATTTCATTGCAAAAGTAAGTTTTCTCTTTATTTAAGTTCAAAACACACTTTGCCTTCGAAAATAACCCAATCGTTCAGGTCCTACAGTCGGCTTCGGAAGAAGTTAGACAGAGACGCGAAGAGACTGTTCGAGAAAGGGAGAAACTGGAATATACCACACCAAAAAACACCAGGCCTCCGAGTATACGACCGTTGCAAAGGATCAGATTTGATGTGCCTATCGAAATCAGTTCCGAGGAGGACAGTTCCGATATGGATATCGATGATTTCATGGATTACGCGGATTCCTCGGACTATAACGGAGTAGGCGGTGCTTATTACGGCGGTTATGGACACTGTTTCTCTTGCGGTGAACGGGGGCATTGGTCCAATGGTTGCCCGTACCGTTAGAATTATGTTCGTCGTCAAAAGATTGGATCGTTGTTATTCAGAACTATGAAAATATCATTCCTAAAAGTGAGATGGAGTGCCAAAACTAAAAACAAATGAACTTGTACCGAATTGTTCTCGTTAAATGTTTTTCTCTTTCTATTTAATTTTTTTAATTATTGTACTATTAGATTGGGTTTTTAATGTGTTTGGAATAAGTGGGATCAAGTTTAGTAGCTATTTTTATATTTTTTGATAACTTGTCTTTTTTGTATACGATTAAAGCTACTATCCTATTGAAAACATTGACTCCTCTTATTCTAGATTGATATTAGATATTATGAAAGGCACTAAATTTTTGAATGATACTAGAATGATAAAATTTTATGGTTATGTACCTTTTTTTTTAATAACCCATCCTTTTACACAACTAAAAAAAAGTATCAGGTTATGTCATCTTTCTTTCCAATTCGCCTTACTTCTTTTACGTCATATTTTCTGCATTGGAAGTTTGAATTTGAACGAGTTCTTAAATTCATCGATTATACTTTGTCACCGTTTAACTAATGTAATGAACAGTGACGAAGTATAAACGATGAATTTAAGAACTCGCTCATTCATCTCGTTCCTAACCTCTCGGGGAATGTCTTTCGTATTAGCTTCCTAAAAATCTTGATCCTGATTTTTTCGCTGTTACTTATCGCTTCTGTTAAGTTAATTTACTCGAATTCGTACCAGCAGTGCTCTCACTTCCACTGCTTACTATTTGTGTACGACGGATGTCATAATCGCGTTGCTAAAGTTTTGCTTACCACTGTTTACCGCCTGCGAATAGACCACGTTTTGATTATGTTGCGACCAGCAAATATATTCCGAACATACGGGATTTTTTGTATTATCAAGATCGATTCAGTACTCCTAACTAGCTCATCATCTTGTTAGCTAACCTCACTTTTTGACGTTTCACGGTATTTTTCAATGTTTCCGCATTACAAAATGGTCACCTGTCATATTTTCTTCTTCCTTTCTACACGTGGTAGGCTGCTGCCTGCTTTCTTCCTTCTTAAATATTTAGAATTTACTTGTTCGATCATCCTTTGATCAACCTCCAGCTTGCATCTTACCGGTTCTTTAGACATTCCTAGACATGTTTTTTTTTCACTGTTAATAGTCATATGCGAAAATAAATTTTTGAGTCATTCGTGCAGAATCCGTCCCTTAAAAAAGTTTTTACAAGATGTTGAAGGTACGTTTCCATGCACCCGCTGTGCTTCGGTCCGTAATGAGTTGTTATTTGGCCAGTTTAAATGAACCCAAAATATTTGTAGCGCTGCATCTACAATTCAACTTTCTCGAAGTTTTTGCGTGTAATAATAAAAACAAAGCGACAACACAAACTGAATTCTTTTATTTATTATAGTATTAGAATCACATCCCATTTATCATATTTGCACATCGAGTAAGTAGTTTTCTTTTTTTGGTAAGGTTGCAAGTTTAATACTTGTATTTATAATAAAAAATATAGTAAGATTCAATCGCTTGCTCTCGCTACTTAATAACAAATATACTACTCGTCAAATATCACATTCCTAGAGGGGAAAAAATCCGCCAATAATTAAGAGGACAAACAAATTTGACATATACGATACGTCCCTGAAAACACTATTTTACAAATTTCTCAAAGGTTTATGAATCAAAAAAAATAGAAGTTTTTGAGAAGTCAATAGCAACGAAGTTGTCCCGATTGCTAAATACAGCCTGGAACGCACCGTATGCAGACGTAGTTCTAAAGAAAGGCAAAAATTCGGAACATCAAAAACACATGTCAAAAATTAGGTTTTATAAAAAGGAAAAATAATTCCTTCTCGGCAAGGGGAAGATCCGAAAAAGCACCACTCAAAATCGATAAACCGTCTGCGGAAGAGATATTTTTAAATTGAACTAAATAGGCTTAATAAATGAGGTTAGGATTTACGGGGGAAACACCGGTCGGCGTTATCGGCTAAGATTCGTCACGTAGAGATGTTTCAACTCCGTCTTTGGTATGTTCTCGAAGAGGGCTGCCCTATTCTGACCCTCGCCTTTCTTAACCCAATGGCCGTAAACCCTAAAGGCGCACCCATCGATCACCTGTAAAATAAGCATTACAAATAAACTTTCGTTTTCTGGCGTGTAAAAATTGAAAGAATTCGGGGGTGGTATGGTAAACAGAATATATGGGTGATCATTCGTCGGTATTAAACGCTGTGAAATAATATCAAGAAATATAAGAACAAAATAAGAAATTATTTAAGGTTTGAGAAACAAAAATTGTTCTTATCTAAACGTGGATAATGGTAATAGAATAGTTATTCTATGATAGCCACGGGACAAAGAATTTATATAAGTTATATCTGTGGAACGAAACGAGCAAAACAAATTACGCTTAAAGAGCATATCGCTCATGATCGCTACGCGAGAGCAACATATCCAACAAACCGGGACATAATATGAATGTTAATGGCGGACTAGATGCTTACCAATCTATATACAATAGAAAGAATAAAAACCTTCTTAATCGAGAAAAAGTAATAATAAGAAGGAATAATGATAAAACTATCGAAAAGGTAACTTGTTATTATGTGAAAACTGGTGACAAAAATCATATAATCATCATATATATTATCAAAAATCATGACAAGAATCACACTCGAAAGAATTAGAGATCCTTTAGATGCAAAGCTAGGGAAAAACCGAGCCAGATTTATAACAGAAAGTGGAACAAATGACAAGAAAAAAAGGGAAAAAGTATACATCGATTTATTTGATTTCGAACGAGCTTTCGACTTTATAGATTGAGCCTTAATGTGGAAGATATTAAGAGAAATATGCAAGAATCATTAGATTCTTCTAGATGATGACGAATTAACATACAAAAAGGGGTCGAACAAGGGTGCGTGTCGTCCCCAACCCTATTTCTAGCAAAAAGTGGATCGCATTGCGAAGGGAATACAGAAGAAAATGCCAGGAGTGAAGTGGAATATTTTTGCAAAATTAGTTTATCCAGAATTCACAGACGATGTGTGCCCGATATCCTCAAACAAACAACAAATGCAACAACGAATAACTAGGCTCCATCTTGATGTCAAGACAATAAGACTCAAAATCTGGCTGAAGAAGACGAAGATGCTAAAAAAATGAAGAATGCAGACAAAAACATTTACATCTTCCGGATTTGGACCGTGTTATCTTAATCATTTCGGTAATGCGACACCGTCGAAAACCAGAAGAAGTTTATCTTACACTAACTCTGGCCGTAATTTCGATGAAATTTACATGGGAGAAAATGAAATTAAAAGGGTAAAAGAATTTTGCAACATTAAAAAAAAATGGTGTAAAATTAATTAATCTTCAAGGCGCTATAACTTTGAAACAATAATACCTTGAGAGGGAGGGAGAGAGAGGGGGAAAGTGGAGGTGGGAGGACTTACCTTCCGTAAGATTTTTATCCTATACGGATCGGTTTGCGCTATCGAGACACTCAACGGCTCTGGCGTGAATCTCAAACGCTGCAACCGGACCATGGAACGCACCACGAGGATCGCCCATTTAAACTTTTGCCTCGCGTTGAACTTTCGCTGCTCCACCCTCTGCAAGAGACGCGAAATCAGTAACCATCGATCGATCGTGGCGTAAAACACAAAATGTAGACACCCAAACAACGTGAGGTATAAAGCACATAGGACAAACACACAGCACGATCGCTTGAAATTAATATTATTTGTTTTGAGAATTGTTAGTGAGGCGGCAACTGGCAGATTATTTATTATTAAATCGTCAATGCGTAAATGACATCCTATTTTTTTTTTTCGTTTACCAGAGCCATCATTTCTGATATTCTACTGTATCGTCTGGTGTTCCTACGGAGAGAATTCTTCAATGGAGCAATGTCTTGGTTCCAAAGTTGCTGTAATAGAGATTCGTCGGATGTCAAAAATATATAAAATTAAATATAAATTAACCGGAGAGTTACACATCAAAAATATATTTAATTAACATGGAATGAAAATTAATGATTATCTAGTAATCATCGTTAAAACGAATACAATATTCATCACTCTCGCATCGTACGAATACTAATCGTATTCATTTTTCATTGAACCGGTTACACGTTTTGCCCAAGTCCGATATAACGAAACGTAATGTAAAGTGTATCTTACCATAGTATGGAAGAACGGGTGTTCTAAGGCTTCCAGTAGTTTTATTCTCTTTTCCGGTTGGACGACGAGGAATTTCCTGATCAGATCTTTCGGTGGTTCCGAGATATCGGCCCATTCGGGTGAGGTAAAGGAGTATTTCCCTTCCATAATGTTCCGTAACATTAACATCTGTTTCCGATGCCAGAAGGGGGGACAACCGACTAACCTGGAAACAAGCATCGTTACGATACGAATAGTCGTAACATCCTTGATAAGTGCGTTCGATTAACCTCAACCCAATACAATTCCGAAAGATGTACAAGAACACAATCGAAAGCATCTTTTAAGGAATCTTCATTCAAAAATTCTCCTAAAACGCCAAGGATTTTCAGATATCGATAAAATCCAAGTTGAGGTTAATCGGTCTCACTTACTCAACGATTGCCTTCGAGATTTTCACTTACAAAGTATACATTATCACCCCACAAGCCCACCTAAAATAAAAATCGATTAGTAGACAATGCAAAGACTTGCCGAAACCAAGCGATTTCGTACTTACACGTCCACTTCGAAAGAATATCCCGGTGCGTTGTCGAACATGTTGCATTTCAACGTTTCCGGTGCCAAATATCCGGGAGTCCCGCAAAGATCTAATCCAATAGGGAACAATTAACATAGAAAAACAATCGACGACAAAAATATATACCGGTCAACACCTCTCCAGGTTTTATCCTCCGTGCGAAGCCGAAATCGGTGATCTTAACGTTTAAATTATCGTCTAGTAGGATATTCTCGGGTTTTAGGTCACGGTGTACCACACCTCGGCCGTGTACGTGCGCAAGACCCTCCAAGATTTGTCGCATAATATACCGGGTTTTCTTCTCAGATAGGGTCACTACGTTAGTCAAATAATCGAATAATTCGCCGTGCTTGCACAGTTCGAATACTAAGAATATGAACGTGTTTGATTCGAATACGTCTTGCAACTCAACTGTAATCGGAAGAATTATTATAAGAAATACAGTTAATAGCGTATAGTCATAAACAAACTAAATTATAAACGGTTGAAATATTTTCTGACAAGAACGTTTTAAACTTCGATTTAATTCATAGCTAAATTTGGTGAACTCGACTCTAACATTTACCAAACGTGACTATCTGTGACACAAGGACTATTTCAATATGTATAACATTATTCAGGGTATTAAAGTTAAGAAGCTAGTATTTACACTCAACAAAATTATATTATCGATACGAACATTATTTACAATATCTAATGGAAATTTATATCTCAAATAGATAACATCTGTTATCGTCATTTCTATCAAATAACTCTACAATTATTATTATAAAAACAATATTACTTACTTATATACGGATGCCCAGCTACGTGACGCAGTATTGCTACCTCTTGCTTTGTAGCTTCGTAAAATGAGTGCCCGTCAGAATTATCGGTACTCA
The DNA here is from genome assembly GCA_031763485.1 of Osmoderma eremita. Taxonomy (NCBI): domain Eukaryota; kingdom Metazoa; phylum Arthropoda; class Insecta; order Coleoptera; family Scarabaeidae; genus Osmoderma; species Osmoderma eremita. Next base: position 149,078 of record JARFOC010001277.1, on the reverse strand, counting down.
GATCAATTATTTTAGCAGCATATTCCTTGCCGGTCTCCTTCTCGATGCATCTACGTACAATCGAACTGATTCCTCTAAAATATCCTTTGTATTAAACATCAATGAGGAACACGACAAAGATTATTGTACCTTCCTAGTATTTCTTTCGGTTCGTATTTCGCATAGAACTCCTTGGCGACGTCTTTATCGGGTAATTTATCGTCCTCCTCTTCTTTGGCCATGATTCTCTAAATACCTAAGCACCTTTGGGGTGCCACAATAATGAATTTCTATTCTTTGGATTGGATATCACATAATTTTCGTTATTTATTCACTTTTAAATGGCGATTTTTTCACACGTATCTGGCAATACATAAAAACAGTATTGGATAACAATACCAGGGCAATCTTGAAACTCCTGCGCGTCAATATCGGTTTAAAAAAATCACCCCACGACCTTCGCGTAACAGAAGAAACACACGCGCGAAATTAGGAAAATATGAGCAGTTATGAGATTTTTTTAAATAAAGATAAATGTTTATTAAGCTTTTTGTGCGTAAGATTCGTGGAATTGGGTCAAGGTCTTTCAATTAAATCCGTAGTTTAAAAGCAAAACGCACGTGTCAGTAAATCCATAAATAGACAAGCAGCAAATTAATTGTTGCTATATTCAGTTGGTACTCTTTTTCAAAACAAAACAGTTTTTATCTTTTTGAATCATTTTAAATTGGTTTTAATGTAAATTTTCTGTGTAGTATGAATGATAATGTGATGCAGATAATCTAAATTTGGACTGGAAACTTGAGGTAGGAAATGTAATTCTATAAAATGTGTGAAAACTATACAACTTGATTTTATTTCGGTATAGATGTTTCCTTAATTAATTTGCTTTCATATGTAGAAGGATATATTAATGAGTATAATTTAAAAATTGCATAAATAAAACAAAGTAATAATGATTTTTAATAATTATATTTTACAATAAGTTTTACAATAATATTGATTGTATATCTTTCTTAAATAATAATATAATATTTATATTCATATATATATATATAATATATTATATACATTTCTTTTTCATATCTTTATACAATACTAGAGATCTATACAGATTTAATTTCTGTATTCATCGTCGAATAATAAAGGACAGCTATTACAAAAAAATAGCTGCACCTCGAACTGAGGCTGCTGTCGCACATACATACATACGTATCGGGGGTGAAATAATATTTACCCCGACACGGTAATCATCACAATCGAATGTTTCTTAGTCATTAAATAATAGCTTAAATTATCCATACAAGCGATAATATGGTTTTAAAAAAAGTAAATAAAAAAAATCATACGGTAAATCTCATGTAATAAGTAATAATGGGGAACGGAAAATTAAATGTATCACAATATCGATTAAAACGGAGGGGTGCATGTTATTAAATCCCATGTATAAAATGATTTTGCAAGTTTTAAATCGGAATAAAAAAGTTGTTTCCTTTAAAATCAATAACGGAGGATATAAATTATTACAGTTCATGCGAATGTATTATGTACATATTTTTTATTATACATAAACAATAATTTATAACATGGGATATTGTAAAATTAATTATGTTAATAATAATAGAATAAATAATATCAAAATATACCGACTCATGAAATAAATCAGGGATTTACATTTGAGGTGTTCATCGAAATTAAGGATTGAATATAATTGTGTGACAGCTGTCAATGTCAAAAACATAAGTTTTAAATTTGCAACGTCACTTCTTTTTTTTTTATATAAAATAAATGAATTTTGGACAATAAAATCTCCCCAAGTATATAACTAAATAAAAGGATTTGGAGTATTTTTTAATAGTAGAAATAGAAAGAAATACCTAGCTTTTCCCTCTTAAAAAAGACGGTAATTGATTCACTTTTTATTTATTTTTTGTATGTTTCTCTTAAAAATATTAATTTATTATTATACATAAATATATATATTATAATTAAATATGTACAGAAATATACATCATGGACCGAGGCTGGTATTTATTGTGAGTGCCCAAGGCGGTGCTAATGCTAAAGTTCGCGTTGGTACGTAACATGCGCAAGCTTTATAGCGCTTTCTCAGTACGCGCCAAACGCGTACTTGAGCATAAGCATCGCCTTGAGTACGGACTATAAATGCCACCCCGAGAGATCTTCCTCTGTTCATAAACGGAACTTGTACTGAGTGATCCACGACAACTGTTCGGGTTAAGTATCCCTAGTTTAGTAAGGAAATAGGTAATATTTATTTTTGTAGATTGGCCGTCCTGAGTTTTTTCCCTTTAATGTCAACATACCGGGTGATCAATTGAATGTATATTTAGAGTAGGCCATGATTGTTTTTTTAGTTGGTAACACTTATTATTATAACTGTCAATGAAGTGTCAAATCAAATTATAATAACTGTCTTATTTGTAAAATGTTTAATTTGGACGACAAAACGTTTCTTACTGAAAGTTATTTTATAAACCATTCGTATTCTTTGAAATTAGGTGTTTCGTTATTAAGACAATCATCAAAATTATGCACTTTTAACAAAGCATTTTAAAGCAACATACTCTAAAATTATTATTTGTCAGTTTGTGATATAGTAACATTTCTAATTAAGCAGTGTTATAAACTTAATGGCAAAACACAAAGCCCACTGCAATTGCAAATTCGATTGATCTGATCTCACGGTATTAACTGTCATTTGAAATTTGTACATATTATTTGTCGTGGTTTGTTTTATTTTCATAATTCTTACGGTTTTTTTTTTTGAAAACAATGCCATTTACAATGAATCTATTAGACTCAAAAGTAACCTCACTTTATTTACGTGTAAATTAATAAACATAACCAATGATGAGAAATAGATCGGTGAATCTCACCATGTTGCCGTGTTACTGCCGAAACCCAGGACAACTGTATTGTGGAAGTCTAGTGGATGATTCCGTACTTACACATATACACTCGCGAAATATCTCTGTGTGGTTTTACGTACAGAGGGCGTCCCCCAGGTCACGTTGAGAAGAGACGTTCGGAATCAAAGGCATAATACGTGAGCGTCGTGGTTGCCACCCGTGCCGCGCCCCCCTCCCGCCATTAACTGGGCCGCGAGGGGGTGCTGACCACGACGTATTGAGCGTTCACTATAGGCAGCACTTTGCCGCCAATCTGTTGGGGCGTTATCAGGTGCGCGACCGTAGAACTGGGCCCGAGCGGGGAGAGATCGGTGAGGTTCTTCGGGACCAAGGCCACTTTCTGTAGGACTACCTGACCCATCGGGTAGGATAGGGGGACGACCGATAGGGCTTGTACTTGCGCGTTCTGCAAACGGAAAAATCAATTTTTAGTATCACTCGAAGTTATCTATATAGTATTTCCATTATTTTAAAATTACTCCTAAATTAGCAGGAATTTCAAAAAAAAGTTAGAGGCAATTTCAATTTATAATTGCATCAGCTATCACCTGCTTAAATTTTATCGCACAGTTCGGGTGCACCCTGTATATTAGAAAAAAGTTAAAGGCAATTTCGATTTATAATTGCATCAGCTATCACCTGCTTAAATTTTATCGCACACTTCGGGTGCACCCTGTATATTAGAAATGGCGTACAAAATCCGTTTGTACAACTTAAATTTAGAGAAAATTGATTGAATCTCTTGAAACACCAGCAAACCGTATTCGCATTTTATATTTTTCGCATATCAAAAATATAAAATTAATTATGATACTATATAAAAGAGCTAATATATTTAAATGAAATATTTTTTTAAACAAATTTGCCCTAGCGCTGTGTATATTCCTGATTTATCCTAGGATAAAATAAAAAATAATTGAAATCTATTTGGGAGCTAGTAGTTACATTTTCTCAACTTTAACTATTAATATTTATACTTCCTCCAAACTAAGATAGATGGCGATTATTTATAAAACATATTTAACTCATTTATACTTGAACGCCCAAAATAAGGGAGCTAATACGTAGTACTTTTTTGCAAAGCCTTTATGGAAGTATAAAAGATAATGCAATTAATGGCTATTCTTCATTATTTTATGTTAATTGTTTAGATATTTCCCGGCACTAATAATACATACGAATACGATATGTTGCTATAATTGAATAACAATTCGGTTCCAAAAATGACTTTTCGAGAGTTCTTACCAACCAATAGACAGCTTAGTTTTCGTATCACGCATTTTTTGTATTCCCATCTGTTCGGTGAATAAAGTATAAGTCTTAAGTTAAGAACACACAACACGGGAATGTCCAATATTTCTTGTTCTAGTATGAGATTTGTTGTACAAATTCTATCCGAGGATCGAATAGGAGGATTAACAAATAATTTGTTTTGTTAACCTATAACCATTATTGTCTAACAACGGGGAATTACCCATTTACCATGCGTGCTTTAATCTGCTATTGTTAAAGATTGTTTGGTCGTGGATTGATCACGACCATCATCTGATTACACTTGCATTTTGAAATCTAAATCCAAAGGGTGGATTCCAGGAGAAAAATCCCTTCCAGTTTCCGAATATGTCGGGATTTCCCCCTCCTGGGATACGCGCGCAATCTATCACGCCTATCGCATGTGGAAAACAAGATATTATACTTGGGATAAAAATAAATTTTAAAGCAATAAAATCTGTTTTTAGAAAGTGAATATATTTATTTCTCGATCAGGCATTGCTTTACCGACTATGGTCGATAAAATCTATATTAATTTTTAATGATTCCGAGTTCTTGGCGTAATTCTGACAGTAATTTTAATACTGTAAATTAATTTTATAGCTGTGTTTACGCGCGGTATTCTAGTTTTTTTTTAAACTTAAATAGGAGTTATACGGGGATTTTAAAACATCTAACCTGACCTTATTCTACGAATAATGTTATACTAGGTTCATCAGGCATTTGTAAAACCGGCTCTTAATAGAATAACTTCAATTTAATCTAAATCGGAATACAACAAACGTTTATACAGTCACTCGCAAAATTGAGCGTATATTCTCGAGGAAAGCCGCTAAGATAGATTGGTAATTAAGTGGGAAGGGCACATTCTACAATCCAAAAAATAATAAATAAATATAAATATGAATATTCGGTGCCGGACTTGATGATGGGAATTGACGTATTCCCGAAACATGTGTCGTCCCGAATTAATTAACACTTGTGCGGGAGGAGTAATCCGAACAGTGTGTTCATGAAGGAACTTTACAAAATAAATATGGTCGTGGAAGAAAATGCATATTGAATGTTAAAAATGAACGATATATTATAAGAAAAATTAAGATAATTCGAAATTAAGTGTTCCTAAACTAGCATCGGATGTCGAAGCAAGCGTTGGAAAACGCATATCAAATGATACTATTCGTCGGGTATTGCATAAGTACGGTTACAAT
>JARFOC010001277.1:120463-138291 GCA_031763485.1 Osmoderma eremita | reverse complement strand
CGTTCGAATATAAAATACACCAAAATACACTATTCACTCTTGATCCGCACCTATCTGCGCCGCTCCAAATCCAGAACTACTCCAGAAGAAATAAACGAACGCAGCTTAATATGTCTGGCGTTGTTGAACTTATTCAACAAACAGGATATACCTAATATAAATTTAGATGATTTAAAACTGATGAAATCGGTAATTTCGACGCGTGAACTAGCTGGTTATGAGTCAATAGTAATTGAAAAGAACAAAAACCTTCTTAATCGAAAAGAAGCCGCGTTGTCCTTTTCTGGTTTGATGGAGTTATTACGGTAACGGCGCACACTTACGAACGCCATGGGTGGTGTTTCTTGAAATTTTTGCGTCCGGATGTGTGCGAAATGTTGTAAATATTCAGTTGAGTTAATGTTGTTTTTAATTTTAAAGAAAATTCCTGTATTAATACACAGACACAGTATTTCGTTTCCACCTTCTGGTAGGTATGGTAGCTTCGCTCTTCTATAAAAGCTATCTTAATAACAACTTCAAACAGTATAACCAACCGCGAGATATCCAACTACTATAAAGGTATAATAAACTTTTGTACACCGTTAGTTAGCACTTAATTATCAATATTGAACCAATAAAATAGATAGACGCAAATGACGTCAGTTCGACTTCACCTCATTGCTCTTTACAACCGAATTTGTTTGTAATAAAATACCAGGAACGCTTTTATCAATCTCCAGTAATACCAAACCAGATATGTAATAGAGCCAATTGTTGCCAGTTATTATTTGTCAAAAATTTTGGTTTAGAGCGAAATTAACCAATTTTGCAAGGTAATCATGTACAATTTTTTTATCCGTAATTCTTAGACCATCTGTATATATTAACATATTACTTCATTTTTCTTGTATTTTATGTTTCCATTATTTAACACATGTTAACGTCGATGACACGCAATATACATACATGCTTGTAAAGCAACCAGGATAATTTATTAAAAGAATTCCGGAAATTAAGTCGTACATAAGCATTTCCACTTCGTTTTACCATCTAATCATATGGAGGACATGACGTCAGCAAATTCGATGAATGATCGGAATATCTAAAGCACCTATTAAAGCATTCGTTTGTTGGTTGGATTTTCAGGAAATAGTCACATCTGAAATATGAGGCATACTAATCATGTAAACATGCTTGAGGTATAAAAATACAGGAAAATATTACAGGTGGCTAAATAAATTGTGAGAATTTCAGGAAAGTTTGTTTTAATGCCCTTACAGTTTGTTAATTATTATAGATTTTGTTAGCGATTTTAGTTAATTTGTTTTTAAATTTTTATATTTTTTGCTTACATATGAGATATTAAATGAATATGCTTTTACAGAAACATAGTCCACCTTAAGTTAATTAATAGAATGTAGTCGTTTAGACAACAGTTTTATTGCACTGTTTTACGACTCCTACTACTATCCCATGCATCCTTTTACTGCGTGGGAACCCACGATTTCTTTCTGTTGTTAACATCTGTCTATTCAAAAGAAATAAGGGAGTCGCTTTAGTTATAAGATCGACAAAGCAACAACGACAATAGTTTCATGATCGTTTAAATATCTTGGTAATAATGTGCATGTACTTGGAATAAGAGTAATATCATGCTTTTAATTAATTAGATGATTTTAATTTTAAATTTTACTAACGTTCTAGTCTATAAGGGATCTAAGCGCATGGTGCATAAGAGATACAAGCGATAGGGAATATAACTTCCTTTTCCTACCAATGGTAATGGTTTATTTCTTGATAATGCATAAAAATGGTTGTTAGAATTTTTATATACTTTATTTTTATTTATTTTTATTTCACATATTCAATTTTTATTATGATTATGGGCAATATAATGTGTTAACAGCTGTTTATACAATTAAAGTTTCTCCCGTCGATTCTAGTTCCAAGTAAGCAGTAAGTTGCTGTATAAGACTTAAAGGAAGCATATTAAGGGCTAGTATTCAGAGTGGCTGTCCCAATTCAGCAGTTTTCAAGGTTCAATATGCAGTAAATTACATTAGGTATATAACGATTGCGATATACCCCGACAAAAATAATGACATTTGGAAACAAATAGTATATTCTTTATAGGTTTCTTGTCTATTTTAAATATTTTGGTTCTACACACATAAAAGTTCGGTGTGGGATCTAACGCCGATTTCTCGCCGTCGCGTCGGTAGATGCTTCAAGCCCAAATACACAAGTAGTTGAACGCAACGGAGTTGTATAATTTAAGAGTACGTTTCGTAGTTTAATTATAGTTTTACGTAGTTAGAATTTCACTTTAACAATGTAAAGTTTCTTCTGTGTGGAGTTAGCAGCACTTTATTGCAGTGTTAGGCCTATTTTGCAAAGGAGACTAGATTATTCTATCTTATTCGGTTTTTAACAATTCCAAGGAATTAACTTCCAATTTTCTTCTAACAATCTTACGGAATGAAAGCTTCAATAAAGATTTACAGATTCACATTTTGATGTAACCTAAACTCTCTTCTTGTTTTGAGGTCTAACTAGATGGCATGTGGTTAGAAATCTTTCCGAAAAGTGTAAACTATTTCATTTCGATGGCTTTTTAACAAATTTTTCGTGACATTTCTTTTTTAAACTACAACTTCGTTTCATTTAACTCTGTAAAAATTCTTTGTGTGTATGAATACAATCTAAGCAAAACTCTCGGACTTTGTACATATGTATACTTGTAGAAGTGGCAAAATTAATCGTTTATAGCTTATCCTCTACACCGTTCATATAATTGTGAAATACACTGCTTCACTTAATTAGAGGGACACTAGTGTGAGTGGCCTATGTAGCTTACAGAATGTATTAATGACCGCATATATGCAAAATGACCGTCAAAAAAGTGTCTTTGTGCGCATAGAATGCGCGTTAATTCCACTTTTGTCATTACTTAATAATGTGTATGCCCTCCCCTAGCTAGAATGGTCGCTTGGCATTTACGTATGGCATACGTCATGGATCGCACAAACGGGCGGACAAGATCTTGCGGAATATTTTTCCATTCTTCGACCGTCACCTTGAAAAGTCTGTGGGGCATTACGGCGTCTTATGCATACATCCAGCATATTCCGAAAATGCTCGATAGGATTAAGATCTGAGATCATCGAAGACTGTTCCATTATATCAACGATGTTCTCCCGCAGAAACTCAGTCGATGTTGGCGGTATGAGGGCAAGCGTTATCGTGCATAAGAACGGTCACTTCTTTTTCATTCAATCCTGCGATATATGAGGATCCGAAGCAATATCGTTCGCAAAAGGCACCACATGATTCTCGAGAATTGTGTCTATGGCCCTAGTATCTAAACGCCCAAGGACTATTACAACATTAATACGTCTGTCTAGTGATTCCACCCCCAGCACATGACCGAGCCAGCTCCAAAATAATCCATTTCATGTATCGCAGCGGTATTGTACCATTTAACGGTACGTCTTCAGACGCGAACATGTCCATCACATATAGTCAGATGAAACCTCGACTCATCCGTGAAAGGAACAAATCTACAGTGGCGAAGTTGCCAGTTCACGTGGTCTAAGGCGAGCCTTAATCTCGCTTGATTGTGTACACCGCTGAGACGATCTACTTTAACTGAGCACCTAGAGCATGAAACGTTCTCCCTTAGTGTTCTTCTGACTGTTCTTTCTTCTGACCCCACGAGCAGCTCGAAGGTCATTTACCAGGTCTCGAGCGGTAGATGTGCATCGACGGGTAGCGCAGTTGACCGAATAGTGATCTTGCGTAAGAGCTGTTTTACGCTTCCGACCTTATCCAGCTCACCTCTTGTACAGACCTGTCCCCTGAAAAGGTTACCTGCACGGGAAACAGCAGGCTTCGAAGTGTTGAGCTCTTCGGCGGCAGATCTCAATAACCGCGCTTGTTGAAGGAGAGTAACTGCGCGTACGGTTTCGATTTCACTCAAATGTCTCATTTTGACTTTATAGGCGACTTGAACGACACAACTAGCGATTGCATTCACTTGCCACCGTGACAATTTTCTTAAAACTGGAAGAATGAGTTCGTAATGTTCGTGCTGTACACTTTGGCTAGGAAGTTATATTGAATTCTGCATACCGCTAAGGTGATAGGTACAATTTTTTCTTAATTTCTTTTTTTTTACAAAAGAAGACCTATATATTTTTTACTTTGGCACGTTTCTTGACATTTCTGTATTGTTTAGAAAAATTGGGAATCCTTAAACTACCGTCTCTCTAATTAAATGGAGCAGTGTATAAAAATAAACGTGGTGCAAGGTTCCAGTTAACTTAAAAATGCGTTTGGTTTATATTTCACAAAAGTGAGTAGGTTAATTTATTGGATAAAACATTATGAGATATTTTATTTAATAGTATATTAGTGACTTCTTTAATAGAGCATAATGTTAACTTTACGACGTGATTGCAAATACAATTTATAATTTGTTCTTGTTGGGGTGCTGACATCTATATTTAAGTATATGCACCTATTACTTACAGTTCTGCTGCATAGATGTCACCATTGCTGTTTTTATAACGCACCGGAAATTTTAACCGGAATTGAGTCCTATACTTTACTATTTTTTATATTTAGTTATTAACATTAATAATTAACATATCGGCTTATACTTTTATGTACATATATGTAGTCCAATGTCACTTACCTTACTCTGTGTAAATAGTATACTGAAGTATTTCGAAATAGTGTTTTACCCGTGGACCACAATACACTTTTGTACTCTAGAGAAATCGGAAACAAAATACTCCAAAACAGAATGGATTAAATGATGTTAAAAACCCACACGCGTAAACCCACATCAAATATATGTAAATAAAACACATAGTAATTTTCTCTTTCATGTTTCAAGTATATGCAAAATCCGTGGGAATTGTATATTGTTTTTCAGTAGTATAGATGCTTGCAGTTTACAGTATAAGATTTTGCAGTGCTACTTATTGTGTTATTATTGCAATGACGAATTATTTTAATATTTTTATGGTGGGTATATGTCTAGGGTTACTTTACTTCGTGTCTCATGAACATGTCTTTTTTCACTGCAAGAATCATTTAGTACAAATGTATTTCGTTCATGAGGAATATTGAAAAAAATCGCAACATTTTTACTATAACCTTGTGGTTCAGCTCTCGTACTGTTATTACAACCGTAAAAATGAAATATTGATAATTTGAATCATTGTTTGCAATAGAAGTTATTAATTTTTGTTTCAAAAATTCCAAAGTTTTCTGCAGTCGCAAGTGCTACAAATCCGAATAATTTTAACCAAGCTATCTTGATGCTAATAGGGTTGAGCAACTTCCAACAGAAGATATAGTTGCTAATCCTGTACTACAAATTTCAGTGATTGATTAATTTCCACAATTTATTTGAAGAAAATCTGCCGAAAAGCGACCAAAACGTTTCTTGATAAAAAACTAAAGCTAGTTACTTTTTATTGTAGTATAATAGCTTATTTAAGTTCGCCAGCGCGGCCATTTTTTTTTTCATTCAATCTTGCGATATTTAAAGATCCCAAGCAGCAAAATTCAAATTTACCACAATTATTTTTGGGAACTTCAACTTAAAGATATAAAATGCCCATTGGTGTAATACAAAATTGTCGGCAATTTCATGCTTTAATGTTGAAATTACTAAAAATAATTGCGGCAAATTTGCATTTTGCTGCTTGGGATATACCTACTTACCTACATTTTGTTTTGGGGTTTAACGTTAAGCCAAATTTTACACCTATTATAAAAAAATGAGACAGATGGTTTTCTATTAATTTATTATTTATAAATGATACCCAAGCAGTACACAATGTATTAATATAATAATAATAATAATATGGCAAATAGGTAATTATATATAACGTTACTTATTTTTTAGCTCTCTTATTGCACCTAATATCTAACTAAAAGAGGAGAGAAAAACAATGAATATTTGAAACTTAACACATTACAGTCCTAACTTGCATCGAATTAGGAACATTTCACAAAAGTAAAAAAAACGTATAAACAAGATCTGTCTTAACGAATCCGCTTTTTTAACATTACATTTGAGAGGAGAAATATTTATTTCCTCTTTCGACATTTTCCTTATCCTCTTAAGTACAACATAACGCTTATGGGCAAATAATAAGAAAGGCAAACCTAGGCAGTCAACAAAAAATCTGTTGTTAGGTATACCTATTAGTATTTATAATATAATATATATTTTCCTTTTACACATACACCTATTCTCATATAATAATATAGTGTATATAAGTTTCTGCTGTATAGCAAAACTATATTTATATCATCGGTGTCAACGGTTCTCTACGCTCTATATAAAAGTTACAAGTTATTTGTTTTTTTCTTTTTTATCTTCATTTAAGTATTCTCATTAAGGAGATAGGTTAGGAACTCTGCTTCAGCTTTCTGCCGCTAGATGGCAAGTACTAGCGACTGGGCTGTTTATTATTTATTTTTTTTTCAGAAGGCACCCAGTCCCTCAACAAGTAATAAAGTACGCAAAAGATATAACGGAGACCGAATAGTGAATATAATTCATGTTTTATGTTTTATTAAAACTGAACCGAATTTAGAATTGTTGAGGGACCGTACTAAATTAGGAACCATTTCACGGTTTATCTGCGATTACTACGACTGCTGTAGAGTTCTATGTAAGAAAACTGACAAAGTGCTTCGCAAAACTATGAAATGTTAATGCAAAGTACTTGTTTTGCGTTTTCAACGTTTATATTATATATTTGTATATATGGCACTGCACATACAGATATAAGCTCGCCATAAGATTTTTTCCCTTCTAGGGTATTCCACACATATGTATTCTGTAAATGAAACAACAAACATATTAACATAACATTATTTCTATTATGAGATATCTGTTTGAAATTAATGTTATGAGCGACCCGCATACGAGATGTGAAAATCGCAGACTGTAAAATACTGTAAATACGTAAGTACAAAAATATGTATAAACTGTTTTAAAATGAGGTAGTAGTAAATGGAAGAAACGTAAGTGCTTAATAGCAAATTATACATCACAACGTGTCAAAAAATAAAAAAAAAAGTATGGCGAGGTTGCAACGTGATTTTCTGAAAATCTCACTACTGCTTATAAAACGAAACAAAATAACGTTACAACTTCGTGCTATGTTTCTAGTTATTTTATAATATAGTATACTTACTCTGTAATTATTTGCATCATTTGAATAACAGAAAAATGAAAAATATATATTTTTCAAATCTATATATACAATGTTACTGTTTTTGCAATAATTGTCCTTAAATTTTGTTAATAATAGTACCAATAATTACGATAATCATTTTTGAATACTAAAAAATATAATCGGAAACATGAGTATATACAAACCTTGTAATAAAATATGAAATATTTACTTGCTCCGAAATCCATATCTCCAAGCATTACCCATAATTCATAAATCAATTATGTTCGCGCTGATCAATAATATAACTGGTATGCATACTTATTCAATGCGATCGTATGGCATAAGAAATATGGATTCGGAGTAAATAGATATTTTCAAACAAATATAAAGCACCTATACATAATCGATCATCATGTTACTTATTTACATTATATGCCTGAACAATTTTAACATCTATACAATGCAACCAATTTCTTTGGATTCTTGAACCTTCTTTTCAACTTCTTTTTATATACGACCAAGACTCACCCCGTCGCTTCAACGTAGTAACTTCGTTAAGATTTTGAGTAAATTAATTTTTTTTCTCCCTCAAGAGTTCATTTATTAAAATTACAAAAACAGAAACCAAAACACGATACGGAAAAAAAACAATTTAAAGCAATTATATATTCACTGGTGCTTTGTCCCACGAATACGCCAACTGTCACATTTTTCTTAATTTCGTTAACATATCTTCTACTAAATATATATAATCAGTGCGTGTACAGTCATCTTTTTGAAACGGTTTGCTTTTTATTCGCTTAAGTCAACATTTTTCTACACTAACTTATAACAATATTTAACAATGACCTCTAAGTTTCGAGTATCGCTATATTTTTACATCTAGATTCCTACAAACTTTTTTGCCTTTAATTTTTGTCTTATAAAGCAGCGGTTGCGGTTCTTCTATAACATTTAACAGTTACTTTTCATAGAACATCTACTTAGGGAACGCCATAACGCCCTTCGGCTCTTTTACAACTGACACTCAAACTACAATTGATACAGCGACAAGCATTTTTTCTTATTAAGATCACGAAGTTTAAACAGCCGAACAAAATTGCATTAATAAACAAGTGGAAGAACTACTTATATTGTAGTCGTTTCGACACCCACAACCTTCGATAAACAATAAAAGAGTACAAAATATTATAAATAAGTGAAATGAAACTCTATTTACAATAGGTCGACCCCGTCATCTAGTCGACGTGGAATATGAAGATGTGGGTTATCGAGGAAGTAACACTGGAAGTATCTAAGTACTAAAACTTTATTTAAATTACTATGCGAAATTAAGGGTTCCTAAGACTAATGACTTGATGTGAATGATTGTTGTATGTGAGAAGTACAAGACTCACTATACCTGATTATTGTTACCGATACCTGATTTGTATATCACTGATATGAGATATGACTATAATATTGGCAAAAATCTAGAGAACTGAGTTAAATCCCTGAACTGGTTGTCAACACGGTTTACAACGATTATATATTTTGTTTGCACAGTATCTCACGCAATCGATTAAGGTTTCCTGAATCAAAAAATTACGTTTGTCTATGTTTTGGATACGAAAGTTTACAGTTTCCTATAAGCTAACAAGATCTTATATTCTGGATGGATTTCTTTATGTTTTTCCCAGAATTTCTTTAAGTTAATATTAGTGTGCGGGCAATCTAGTCTACTATAGCATATGAATCGTTTTAAGCACGCCCTGAAACGGAGGTGGAACTCTTTCGGTATAGTTTTACATGAAAAATGCGGATAGTACCTATGCAACAGATAGTTGTGTTGTCTGGATACAATATGACTGTTTATTCTAATTATTCTAGTAGTTAATTGTTAGCAGGTTTGTTTATGTGCGATTTATAATACAATCTTCTTTTCTTTCATTTACTGCGAAATAGGTTATGTTTCTATCTGGCTTTAGAATTATTATTACCAGTTCGTTCTTACTTCACTGAATTCATTTAGGTACTAGAATATTCGTGTAATGTAAAATATTTATATTTCTTTTTTATTTGTTTAGAATCCCATTTTTATTTTTTCTTGTTAATTTACTTAATATTTATTTTATATGGCCTTCGTCACGACATTATGGAAAGTTAGATAAAAGATCATGATTGCGTTTAAATTATAAGTGACACTGAAATATATTGTAAAAATGTTTGACAGCTATGACATGTTTAAATAAGAACAAAATAACTCAGTATCCTAAACTAAAGGACATTTCAATCCATTTAATATTAATACATTATTAATAACTATAGAATTAAATATATTATCTATCTTCTTCTTTTAATATTAAATGAAAAAGAGGACTGTGGATGCCTGATCCGAATGGGAGTGGAGCAGTTAAGATGTGGGGGTGTATCTCGCGTATATCTATACGAAGTAGGGAACCAGGAAGCTGCAGCACACGCATAATCGATATTAGACTAGATTGGCCTCACACCCGTTATTATATATCAAATGTAATACCTTTGTCGAAATGTAATAACTATTGACAATTTACACTAGGGAAAATATAAAGCGATACTAACATGAGGAATAAATTTGCCTAATTTATCATGTTTTCAGTTATTTCAGTTTACTTTTGGTGGTGTTAACAGGAAAGCCAAAAATAGATTGCGCTAAATTTATAGGTGGTGTCTAACGATACAAATAATGACAAGTAAATTATAACAATTTAATAAGTAAACACTTTAAAGTATATCTTATAGAAGAACAGTATTTTAAAATTTTATATTAAAATTCCAAACTGTAAACTATCTACGCAAGTACACCTCCTATGTGAACAGAAACTTTTGATCATCGATATAATTTAACAAAACAAATATAGAGAAAAGTATTTATTTTACCTGAGTGTGATTGCTAAATGCACTATAGTTATTTGTTTAACGTATCGATTATACGAGTTGATTGTTTCAAAAAATTGCTTATTTTTCATGTTGTCGTTTTATATATGTATATATTTACATATACGATTTGGGAAGCGTACAGTAATTAATTGGAAGCATCTATAAAAATTATAAAGATTGTATCGTATTTTTTGATCCGACTATTGAAACGGCACACGCACAAAATGGCAATTCTAAAATCACATACAAAAATATCGTCCTAAAAAGGCAAAAACGCTTTTGTACAATTTTCACCTGGATAAATATATTAAGTTTGTTGCTGTAATTAGATAACGTTTTCGCTTACGCCATATTCTCTGTTTGAAAACGCTTTAAGGTTATTCGGTTAATGGACCGGTTCTCGTTAAACAGGCGCGTAACATGAATTTTATATACATTTAATATTGTTTATAAACATATTCGTTACTTATGCTATTAAGTAATTTGCGGTCCGTTATCTCAAATGGTTTGAATCATGATTTACATCTCTCGGGGGCAAATATTGCTTTTAATATATAGTTATGCGAAAATTTAGAGATGCAGAATGGGAAAATTTAGTAAGTGGTTTACGTTAACCTTTGTGTCTACAGCCAAAAAATAATACTTAAACATACACCCAACATACCCGGGTGTCCTATCCATTTCGTAAGTTTGGTTTTACTTTTTGTGTTGATATCGGTTTTTTCTAAGCAAAGAGTGTTCATATGTTCCAAAAAAAAATCAGTAGTGCTTCTTTCCACTATTATAACATCGAAATTAAACGTCCTAAAAGAAAGCCAAGAATGATACTCGATTACAATAGAAGCAAAGGAGGCGTTGACAATATGGATAAATGCCTTAGTCAATATTCAACGAAGAGAAGATCGAAGAGATAGTCATTGGCTTTCTTTATAACATTATAGATGTGACTGCATTTGCAGCTTTCGTGATCTGCATGGAAAATATCTACGCTTGAAGACATCAACAAGGCGTAGAAGATTGTTCTTACAACAGCTGAGAATCCAGAATCGTTCACAAAATGCACAAATCCTGCGAAATTTTCCGTCACGTAGTGAAATTGAAAGCATGTTGGGTCACCCAGTACCACGTACTGTTGAAATTCTGCCAGTACACCCTCAAGAGGAGGAGTTTGTGCTCAACATTCGAGTAGATATCACTGAATGTGATAGATGCGCAACTATAAAATACTACTTTTTTAAATAAATTTCCATATTTTTTTTTTTCATACAATATAAAAATAATGTGAAATAATAGGTTGTGATTTATGATAAAGCAAAAATGTTTTTCTTCATTTCTAATTTACGCATTACATACCAACTTCTATGTACACCCGGGTGTGTTGACTATAGATAAAAGGAGTAAATAGCCAAAACTACTTGTAAATTTGGTCCCAAAAGACTCAAATTAAAAAAATCAAATGAATTTTTTTGAATATGAGTGAATACAATATTTTAGGAGGCTACTTCAAATTTCAAGTTGATGCGGCACCTACAACTCCAAATATATCGATTTGAAAATGAAATGCACATCTAGGTATGTGGGTGTAGACACAAAGGTTAACATACAAGAAAATCGCAGATTCACATAGCTATATCCTAAAATATTATAGATGAGTTTATCTGTTCCCGCCAAACTCTCCTCTTGTAAAAATATCAAGTTTAACCGATAGCTACAATAACAGGGATAAGTAAATTTGATAATTAGCAATAATTACTTTTCTAATACAATAATTTTGTGTATTACCTTTTAACATAAATATTGGATTTTATTGAATAGGTTTTTTTTACAAAAGCAACACGAGAATATAAAGTATCTAATTTTTCTCAATTACGCATTAAACGAAATAAAACATTCTGGGAAATGAACTATTTCTATGAAAATGGGTGAAAAATAAAACTACTTAGATTAGCAATACTAGACAAGCATGGGCTCTCAGTAGTCTATCATTTCAGAATTTATGTTTAAAAATTATCGTTCAAAGGAAGAATTCAGGTTTTAATATTCCTTGAAGAATGACAGTTCATCAACCATACTAATAACCCTCGCTTTTAGATTTCGTATACAAAGTACCCTTATTCTAAGAAAAATGTGAAACTCTTTTTTATATGTCTAGAAGTAAGTAAAATAAAGAGACCTAAATTAGGTATACCACTAGGACAAACTCTTTATTAAGAAAATGAATGAAGTGTAAAATTTTTTTTTTGTTTGACAAACCCATAGTCTCTATTTATTCAAAAACCAATCAAAAATGTGTTCGAGTAGAAACAAATTAATATTAACGTATTTTATTCTTTTCGAAAGAACTTTTTTCTTAATCCTGATATGGGTAAAAATACTATCGACAAAATATATTGTCACGTATAATTTTAGTAATAGTATACTTTTTCGTATTTGATTTAATTTATTTTTATTGCGCGTGTATAGAATACACTTTATTTTGTATAGACGTATACTTTTTATCAAAAATCTGCAAATTGCAGTATAAAAATATGTATAACATTTATTGCGTTTATAACATAGAGCATGAATCTAACCATTCGAGATATAACAAAAATATCTGGCACGTATCGTAATAATAATTCATGGTGCAATACGAACCTACAAAATACTTTGTATATAGTATAGAATTGTATTTTATTATTTTTAGCACATAAACGTTTTGAAGTTCGTGCTGTTTCTTTAAGTTATTTTATAACCGCGTACTCGCAAATATTATTAATCTTATAGTACCGTATACACTGAAACCCTTATCATATATATAATTTTTCATATATATAATTATCTTTTTTTATATATAGAGTAAACTATAACATTATAAACGTTCATATCTCTTGATTATTATTTGAGGTAGACGGATGGAATACATATCGTATATAGTATGGAAAAATTTTAAGTACGACAAAAATCGCAATTAAAATGAATGAGGTAGATGGATGGATTTAATCAGTGTGCATAATATTTTTTCTGTTGCTGTTTGTTTCTGATAGTTTCCATAATTAATGTTTTACGTGTATGTTCATCGAGTAACATAATCGCCCTGAAGATCGGATATTTGAATTATCGGAGAAGTTACTTAGTATTTTCGTTGTTCGTGTTCCGGTAGTATTGTATTGTAATGCGATGAGAATATTTTTACGAAGTCATCAGTCTTTGTAGTATGTACTTACTAATGGGTGCATGTTATGATCATTTATTTTCAAGTAAAATTCTCCCTCGTTCAAATATCGCTTCACTCCAACTTACAAAACGCATGACCTAAACATCATAACTTTAATGGCAAGAGTAACGGCTACTGAGTATCTTTATAACTTAACCTAGTTCTTCCATCCTGTAGTAGACCTATTCACCTACTTTAACTCCCTCGGGTTCTGCTTCTTCGTCACTGTATTCTTCTTCTTCGCCACCTGACGATTCGGCGTCTTCCTTATCCCTATCTCTATCGTCGTGTATAAGTTCGGCTTCGTTTCTTCTAATTTCATCGTTTCTCTTCATCATTAGATCAGTGGCGACCCCTATTTGTTGTTGCATTTTCTCCAGAAAATGCTGTTTATCAAGTCCCATGGCATTCATTTGGGCTAATTTAGCAGCGTGAACGGCGGCCGCAGCTTGCTCTTGCGTCATACCAAAACTGTTTTCGGTTATGAACTGCAAATACGTGTCTAGTATCGCAGAACCGGTGGAGTTGCTGCTGACAGGGGGCGCTAGCGGTGCGGGGTATGGTTCTTTGGAGAGATTATGCACAGATTCCAGAGTTTTCGCGGCTAAGGCTTGACCGGATGAATTCATTTTGTTCATTTTCATATGCGAATTACTATGGTTTAATGGTGGCGACATTGCAAAGTCCAGACCGTACCTATGGTGCGACATAGTGAGATCTTCGGGATCGTTGTCGTCACATATCGAACTTCCAGCTTCCGAAGCTGCACCGGAGAAGGCGCTTTTAGCATCGAGCTTCACGTCAGAGCGTCTGGGCCCTGTAGGCGATGCTCTTGCTCGCAGTTCTGCTGGACTAATTTTTACACCAGCTTTTGCTAGCAACCTGAAAATTAAAATCCAATTAAAAAAAATAAAAAATTTACTCCAAGCTTGCATTGAAACGTAGGAGAATTTACATTTTCATAAGAAAGTGTGATTTGTTGCCATAGCAAATTAAAAAAGAAAACTGTAAAAATAGTAGTTTCAGTCAAATAGCTACTCCAATCAAATATTAAAAAACACATGATTTGTACTAATTTTGTATTTGAATATTTTACTCTTGGATTAGATTACATTTTCCATGAATTTTCTGAAAGCACTAGAATATATGTTTATGTATATAAAAAATTGTAATTTGAGGTGTATGATAATTGTTAATAGGCTACTAAATATAGTTATGTATAAAAAAATTAACTACTTTACAACAGATCAATCGCTGGCTGTTGTGGTACAGAGGCATCACTTGTTGCATCAACCTATACAATCCTTTCCCTTCATTTATGGATTTTCTGATATAATACACTCAAAAACTATATTATTAATTGGACCCCGTTACGCAATAGAGAACCAAGCGGCATTTTGTCTCACATGAAGTAAGTCGTGTTTTCTAATTCAAATATCAACATTTCGTAATAGAGAACTAAGTGCGAGAGATCTCTCTGGGCCACGTATTGATTGCATGAACCAAGAAAAATTTAAAAAAGAAGTTTACTACGTTTTTCAGAAATCTAACAACACTTGGTGCCTTCTTGTAATTTTTTTCAACGATGGTAGATTCAACGTTGCATGGATTTCCTATGGATAATGGACAGGATTGAATTCAGTTCAATGGTGGTTGATAATAGGTGCGGAACAATCGTGATTTCCATAAAAAATCCCGAAGGTTGTCGTTATCTCTAATATAAGTAAATTTTCGAGATATACAGACATAAGGGGTAGGTTTAATTTTGATAAGGTTACTAAATTTTGTATTTGTTATGCAGCCGAGGAGAAAATGGACCTGTGACGAATAACGTTGGAACTTAAAAAAAAACTGATTTTCTTCTTTTACCTCTAGCATGTTTACTTGGCCTTTCAGAGAAAAACTAAAACGCATCCTCAAAGTCACTCTAATTCTCTATATAATGGTGTACTCGAAATTTTTATATGCCGTTCCTATTCTTTCTAGGCATCATCAACATTCTTATTTTTTACCGGTGTCATATTGGACTTTGGTACCGTCAGAAATAGCTGTTTTTCTGATTTCAACCATGTATAACAAAAGTGTTTGATATTGTGATTTTTTGACGAAGAATTCACTTTAATCTTAAATACGGTAGCCATGAATTTGAAACTTTCAAACGTTTTAATTATCGTTCATTAGTAGTAGAAAAATATCGTACACCAACAAAGAGAAGGGAGGTATGAGTATTTTTTATTTATCGAACCAGAATCTCTGCAACTGCATCCATAACGGCAACAGCCACATAGATCATTTTTCTAGATTTTGATAGAAACTTAAAAAATGGACTGTTTACCAAGCCACGTAATGTTTATGTTTACCTGCATATTTCATTACTCACACAAGAAAAGATAAACAATAGCAATAGCACAACGACACTTATATTAATGTATAAACTTTACTTTGCTTCATATAAAAATATTTTTAACGGAATTTAATTTAAAATTGAAGAACATACATCTCGAAGAAGCAGAGAACGCTATTGATGACCACAGCCATTAGGGAATCAACTGAAAATGAAGGCACAGGAACATTTACTGTCGATATGGAAAAAAACCCGCCCTTTACCACGGCCAACTACAAACATCATCTTTTATAAGAGGCAGTTGTGGTTGTACATCTGTGGGATTTTTGCGAAAAAGGAAAGAAAGTTCATTTTTAACACGTGGCTCAAAGTACAAGCAGGTCGAGGATCACTGAAGTGGGTTCTTGCTTGGATCTATAATCTAAACAATATCGCGAACACAGTTAAGAATCTTATATTATGGAGTGGGTCATGCGGCAGGGGCCAAAAGGGAAATATTAAAAGGTTCTTATGTTGAAATGTGCAGTTGAAGAATCCACATTTAGAAACCAATCACCGTTTTTTTTGTGATTTCGGGGATGTTGAATGTGCCATCCAGAAACATTCCAAATTGTTTACGCCTCAATATTACGTTGAACTAACATACTGAAAAATCACCCCATTAAGGCAGTTTCAATGAAAAATAAAAACTTTGTAAGCACTGAAAAGGTTGAAAGGGAAGTAAGAAATAGAAAAGAGAATTGCGAAATAGGTGAATTATTACTAAAACAAACTACGAAAATGATACCGACAAGTACACAAAGATTAATATTATTAATAAGGACAGCAGCCAGAAACATTAATATTTTCTGGATAGCTAACACCTCTTTGACCCAACGGAATGCCAGTAGCAGAAGTTCAGCTTACATAGTAAGAGCTACCTTCATTTAATTCCTTTGAGAGATCTTTAATTACTTGAGAGATCGTCATCCGTTTTATCTAAATCTTATACACGACGATAGAATTGAAGAAGATATAGACAGTTATAATTCAATAAAAAAAAATCGTTTCTTTTTTCTGAATTACCCTATCATTGCCAAGGTACTGTCAGCCACTATAAATCATCCAACCTCCGAATGGAGTACAGCGCTTTTGAGAATTCGATACAGGATTGCCAAATCGTCGGGTCAACCGTACGTTATTACCTACTTGCTGTTCCATTATTTGGGTTTCTGACAGTTAAAATGCATATTTTGAGGAATACAGTAATATATAAAACACATATTTTTTTTATTTAAGAACCAGTGAAGAAGCCCATATTTTTATTTATTATTACTCAACTTTAACGTAATTTACATTTCGAACATCTATTTAGGAATTGGGGTATTATAGAATTTATTAAATTTAAAGTAAAATATATAGTGCTTTAACAAATAATAGTTTCCACTTTTGTAACAAAAATAGCTGGAATCATACAAATCCACATATAATACAATAATATTTAAGAAAGAAATAGCAATTATACAGCCTTGTTTCAACTTTTAGTCAGTCGATGAACCAGTTTGATCTTCAGATGATGACGAATCTGTTAGATTAATAATAAATTCCTCAATGTCATCTTGAAAATTTTCCACTATCCACATTCTTTTCAATATTTTTTACATGTTTGATGTAATTTTGCCAATTATCAACTGTTACAGTGCCATATGATCTTCGAATTAATTCCTAAATATCTTTTATGTTGAATGTGGTATTATTCATTTTTATTCAGTTTTTAACTTATACCATTTCAAAAGGATTTAACTTGCGGTTTAATTTGACACCTAAGACAGTAAGTCCCTTTTTAGCATATCGTCCGTGATTGGTATTTGTTTCTCACGGAGCAAATCAATGGTATTGTTTTTTCTCCACGCTGCCGTTGAAATTTTCTGCAGTGATAGGAAGCTTTTATCAAGAACAATCACTGACTTCTGCGGTATATTTGGAAGCAATTCCTAAATAAACCAATCCTCGTATATGTCTGAATCCATCTCATGATGAACATCAGCAGCGTTTTTCTTGCAGAGAAATGTATACTCAGCACCAGAAACAAATCCGTTATCATCACCAGCATGAACTAATGCAAAACGAGGTCCAACCCTGGTTAGGGATTTCAAACCAGTACTTAATCCTTGGATAAAAGCTTGTCGAGTATTTTGAATTGTAGTGTCTGTCCAAGTTTTAT
>JARFOC010001277.1:90506-120363 GCA_031763485.1 Osmoderma eremita | reverse complement strand
TCATTATACAATGTTTAGATTTGAAGTTCCTTAACATTTGGTAGGTGTATGAAAACTTTCGTGACTCACTGTATATATGATCCGAAGGATGAAAATTATCGCAACTTATGATGCAGCTAAAACGGCATACTATGCTAATTTTCATAGCAGGCTGTCTACGGGATCCTGATTTGGGGAACATCGCCGCAAGCAGAAATAATTTTTGTTCTTCAGAAGAAAGCTGTTCGAGCCCTCTGTCAACTGAATGTAAAACAAAGCTGCAGACCGTATTTTCAGCAAGAAAAAATACTTACGCTACCATCGCTTTATATACTTGCCGCCCTTCAGTTTGTGATGGGCAACCCACGGAAGTTCCATGCCAACGGTGCCTGCCACGACTACTAAACCCGAAATAGGAATAACATGAGAATCCCGTATCATATGGTCCAGGTGTCTAAGTCCTATGTCGACTATTGGGGTCCAAAAATTTATAATAAATTTAGTCATCTTTATAGATCCGACACAAATAAAATATTAATTAAGGCAAGGAAATGTTTACTTAATCATACTTACTATTCTCTTGAAGAATTTTTAAATTCGAATATACGTTATTATATATAGTTGTAATCTGTTGTTTGTGGCAACTGTTTCTTGTAGTGTTCTTATTACAATGAATAAACCTATATTATTATTATATTTCAATTCATTATACCATTGCACATTTATTATAAATACACTGTTTCACCTTTCCCCTTATATTTTACGTGGTAATAGAGTCTTAAAAAAGTCACAAATATGGAATATAGAGAAAAAGGAGGAGATCAAAACTGAAATGAATAAATACACGACGCCGGATAGGAATAAAGGGGTTATGTTGTGGTTAAGTTTGATTATATATAAATATTGCCCGCCCTTGGTATGCAATACAGCAATGTAATATACATTTTGTTATACATTTTAAATCAATGAATTTAATTTATTATTATCTTTCTGTCCTATTTTAACAGTGCAATTGTTATATTTATTTTTAGCAAGAAACAGAAATTTAATCTTAGAACCTACGATGATATTTTCACATTTATTTAAACAGTCGAATAATCGCTTCTTGCATTTTAAAGGGCGCCTTATAATACGATTTTTTTAAATTTACATCGTTTACAATGGACTTTTTGGGAGTTCTTACCTACCAATATAAAGCTTTGTTTTCGTATCACGCATTTTTTGTGCTCCATCTGTTCGGTGAATAAGGTATAGTGAACAAAGCATATGTCTTCTTTTGAAATAAATGTTCGGTTTGCAAATTACCACAACGAGCATCGTTGCAAAGATGTTACAAAGACTATTAATACAGAAGGTGTTTGAGTACATATTATAATTTATTTCTGAGCATTTATTTTATGTGTAGACTTTTATGCGTCCGCACTAGCTGTTGGCGCGAATTGAGCAACTCAAGTAATAATCGTTAGCTTTCTACGACTGTACACACCCGTTTCATTACGCTTCTGATGTATATATTCACAACGAATATCAAGGTATACAATAACGTTTGTACAACAGAAACTATGTAGTCGAAAGTTCCGAAAATATCTACTTAGAAATCGTTCAATTTACGCACTCAAAATTGCATGTGCGATAGAGTAAATACACGCCGTTAAATAATAATTTGTTAACATAACATCGGTACAAGAATAAATTGCAGTTCGTGGAAACCAGGTTTGCGTATGGACTCGCGTATTTATTTAAAGAACTACGCGACGCATGCAAGGAATTACCGCTTCTCTCGTAATATTTACAATAGCAAATTAACCTTGATCGTTTACGAAAACATCTCGCTATTGTTTGAATTCGCTCCGTCTAACACAATTTATTGTATTTTCTTTACCTAGGCGAACGTGAAAAAAAAAACCACCATACCATAAATCATCTCGAACTGACAAATACTTCTATTTGTTTACGTACGCTACTTAGCGAAGATGTAGCGATAATTTCTTAACAAAAAAACTAACAATTCTCGGCGCTTGAAGTATGAACTATAATAACTTCATTTCAGGAACAATTCTGGGTCGATCATACGCGAGCTGACCGATGGAAAACGCTTCATCAAGCTGGTTTACACCAACAACGGTACGCTGAGGGATTGCAACTTCGGCAGGCGGAAGGAGCGCATACGATCCCTCACGGAGCTTTTCGATGGTGAGGAGCAACGTAGTCGCATGCAAAACAGCATCATCGAAGACGAGAAGAACAGCAACAGAACCGCGATTACCTCCAGTATCGTCTTAGATAAGCTAGGCGATACCAAACCGTTACCGGTGAACGTCCGCAAATGGTTCAACTATCAGAAATTGAGGAGATTGTGTCGCAAAAAGAAGAAACAAAGAAGGCAACAAAAGAAGCAAGAAGAACAACGGAATTTCAAGCTGAATTTCGATGAGTAAGAATTCTGATTGTTTACTTTCTTTTTTTATGATTCCATTTCTTTTGGTGGTATTCGTTTTTTGTGACATGGCCGTTAGAAATATTGTTTAACGATTTGATAGAAGCGACTACAATGGATGTTTATTTATAATATCAGCAGTATCTAAAGAGTAGTTTCAAGAGAAAATAAACGGATTCAGAATTTGAAAAGTTCGTGTTTGTGATATCAGACGATAATTTTCTTCTAAAAAGTTTCTCATTCCTCAAACGAGTAATGATAACGTTCTACAAAATCGAATATGTTAAATATATAAATATAAAGATTAATGGAGTTAGCAGTACACAGTTATGAACCCAATAAAATTTAATAACCTAAACTTACCATTAAATTTTATGTCAACGAAGTTTTAACAGGATACGGCATAAAATATTAAAAAGTATTAACAGAAAGGCACTGAGTAATAAAATTATACGAGTTATTAGTTACACTGAAAAACAAATTTCATTGGCGATTTTAATTTCCTTTCAAATAGGTACAAACCTGTGCAGAAAAATAGCAGTGTTAGGGTATTCGAATTTATTGTTGATATTTCCTACAATAGTTGTAAATACTAGTGCTAGGTATATTTAACAAGTAAATTGCTACAAAATAAGTTAAGATATGAGAACAAAAAGATTGCTCCATTAAAATGAAAAATATATTCCAAGAATCGCTGTTCATAAAAATAGCAGTGTTAATTCAAAGTAAATAGGATTCCTATAAAATACGAAAAAACTGAGCACTTTTTGTTAAAATTAAATCAATATTTTGTTGCCTGCCCTTTGTTTTGTATACCATCGTGGCATCTTCTTGGCATGCTATCAATTAGTCTTCGACATCTCTCTTGCGAAATTGATATCCACGCAGTACGCACAACATCCCACAATTCATTATTATTCGCTGGTTTCACTTCTTTTACAACTGTTTTCACATCATTCCATCATTCCGGCGATTGTGCCGGCCAAGGCATTACCGTGATATCGTTATCGGAAAACCACTGTCTTACCCTTCTTGCCGTATGCTTAGGGTCATTGTCCTGTTGTAGGACCCACCTAAGAGGCATTTCCTCCTCAGCATATGGCAACATAACATCACTTAATATTTGTAAGTAGGTATCCTGCGTCATAATTCCCGTTATTTTAAAAATAGGGCCCGTCCCATTCCAGGAGAAACACGCCCAAATCATGATACTGGAACCACCGTGCTTAATTGTTTTTAATGTGTACTTCGGACGTAAAGCAGTACGTGACGGTCGTCGTACGAACTGTGTAGGACAGTTATTACTATGTAACATAACTTTTGACTCATACGCCCAGAGAATATTCCTCCATCGGGAGGGTATTTGCTATTTGGCAAACTCCATTCGAGCTTTCAAATGTCGGTGTTTTAAAAACGGGACTTTTCTTGCTCCTCTGGCAAACATATTAACTCTTACCAAGCGTCGTCCCACAATCGAGCTACTAAAATTTAGCCTGAATTCAGTCACTATCTTGGTAGACGTAATGACTAGGCTTAAAATTTGTGTCTCTCTATGGGTTGTTTTCTTTTTGGCACCTCGATTTTCAGCTTTATTTTGCCATTTAATTGCATTTGCAACTTTTTTTGCTGAGCATTGTAACATATTTTGAATAAATTGATAGTTTTTACCATCATTTCGCATTTTTAGAATTAGGGTTCGCTCATCTGCGGTAGTATGTTCTGCACGACCTATTATTATAAAAAAAATATCTATGGAATAAATTTATTTAGGTAAATTCTCTCATGATATGAATAGAATTTTAGAATGCTACCTGTTTTTTTTTTAAATCTGCACTGTATTACACAGTAAAACACTGGCACTGCTATTTCATTGCAAATAGCAGTGCAAATTGCAAAACGGAAGGATAACTGCAATATTGTTGGTTTCTAGATACTATAACTACTACGTAACAACATACTGACATCTGTGTCTCAATAGTGTAAACATGTGGAAAAATATATTAGCGAATTCTTATTTTCATTAAACCTGCTATTTTTCTGCACAGGTTTGTACGTCAAAGGAATTGAAAGGTTAATATTAATTTTATAGCAGGTGTTGAAATTATCCACCATTATTTCCTAAAGATTCTTACTTTTATTCTTTCATATGCACTGAAAATCATTTTCTCCAATTGCTTGAATTTCATTTCCAATTGCTGCCACTAATGCGTCAATATTATTGAACTGACTTCTATAAATATCACGGATGGGATGAAGATCTTTCCAACAATAATGTGAAGATTTTCTATAGCCCAGGCTCGATAATTTTGGCTGTTTATGGTATCCATATAAATGCAAACAAATATAACAAATGGTATGTTAAGTATATAATCGTTATTTAAATAATTGTTCAACCATCAATCTTCGTAATGAGGTCGTTGAACTTTCATTGCGATGTACCTGAATGTCGTCAATAACTGGCTGTGTTAACACAATAGGCAGACTCGTTGATTTTCCATTCAAAGTTACGGTGCTTCGTGTCAAAATCATTTTAAGTTAAGTTATGGTGGCCAAATGTCCTGCAATCAATCTGTCAGGTAAATTGTTCCAACCAGATTTGCAGGCAATGAATCCCTGTACCAGGTATTTTTTTACTAGGTCTGGAAAGGACTGAGCAAAAATATGCAGGGATTTTTTTGGAACGTTACACATAGGTATTTCCTACAGTAACGTTAAGCGACATAGTAGGCAACCAGTTATACGTTAACGCGTCGTTAGTGCGTAGAAAAAACAATTCTTCAACTATTTCTTTATTAATTTAATAATTTTTTTAAAAATATTTATCCATACACCATTCACAATCATTAAATGCATATAGCATGTGCGAAAACTATGCTCAATATTTTTAACAAATTCAAAGCAGATGGTTGTGTTCTAAGTTTCCACAGAAAACTAAATAAAACCAATCACTCAAAAGACGAAGTATATAAAAAATATATTTAAAATAATATATAAATATACCTCTGAGATCACACAACACGTTTGATCGTATAGTTTCAGGCATTCCTCACGTACAGACAGCTGTTTCGGGCTCACTTAGTCCTCATTAGTGCACATCGGAGGAATACCTGTCGCTCGTTTAATACTCCGTGTCGTTAACCAAACGTTAGCACATGTCTTTAAGGAAAATCCCAGAGACATCTAACACCCAGCCGCGGATTCATGGCGTCTGTACGTGAGGAATGCCTGAAACTATACGATGAGACGTGTTGTGTGATCTCAGAGGTATATTTATATATTTCTTTTATATATTTTTTATATACTTCATCTTTTGAACGTACGTGAAAGAAATCTTCTTTTTTTAAAACCAATCACGTTTTAACAGAACACATCAATCTGAATGTCGTAAGTTATGTAGAGGAACGGTATGTAGGATCGCTTTTAAATGTAGACCAACATTATGAAGTATGAAGGTGGTGGACAGCATCGGCTATACTGGTTGAATTTCGAAGAATAAATCTAGTGGAAACTATAGCCAGCGCAATCAAAACACAGCTTTATCGTTTGGCTTTTATTTTAAACCTTTTTCAACAGTAACAAACGAAAAAGACATTTGATTCTTGGTGGAATAATAGATACTGAACATCATTACTTACATATTGTGTAATAAAATTGTTTCTGACATCGTGATCGGTGTAATGCTCACAATAACATGTTAAAACTATTAAAATAGAAGAACATCGACACACTATGCAAACAAACAAATTAAAAGCGACATTTATCCAGAAATTCTGATCATTTTTCGGGATGAAAATCGTAGCATTGACAGTCGGGTAAAAGTCGCCATATTTATACGTCACAGAGCGGGGATCACAAGTTATCACGTCATCAGTGCCAACTTCAAAAAGATAAACACACTAACACATCTTGAGGAGATGTGTTGGCCGTAGATTCAAACAGGAAATATACAGAGTGGATATCAATACTATACCAAACCTGGAATTTAAAGTAATATTATATGAATGGTAACGACCTCATCTCTAAATAGATAATATAAGTAATATGTTTGAAGAAGATGCAATGTAATAATAACTCACAATTTAAAACGTTAATGTTAATTGTCAAAATTATAAAAGATATAAGAATTATAACTGTGTCAAAAGTGAAGATAGAGAGATTTATTTCCATAACATAATACATGTATTGGTCTTGTCAACACTAAACATCTACAACAACTACATATGTTTACAACACATTTAAAATTTCGTATTAAAATATTCGTCAAAAGTGTAAATTGATTTTGGCAGTAACATCTCCTTCATTTTTAGTTTAAATTTCTTCCCTTTCATTTGTTTTATATCATCATGGTTATAGAATTTCAACTCATAATAATTCGCAACATATCTTGCCCTGATTATGCGTTGGTATGGTATACAGTATATGGCATAATAAAATAATGTCTTCTTTTAAAGTTGAAATGTTGCATTTTATTAAAAACATAACCAAATTCTAGTATATCGTAATATTTTAACCGCTTCAAAATAGATAATAAATAGTGATATCAACACTTAGAACTTCCCGGTTGTATCCTACATTTATCCATCGAAAAATACTAAATTTCCTTTGGATTAATCCATTAGTTATTGATTCCGTACAAATCGCATGCACAAAACCTGACACGAATGCAGTACCCTCAAAAGATCAGCTGATCTGTATCCAAACGATTGCCTTCTTTCGGGTTATCTGAAAAGTAAAGTTTATAATAATATGCAAATACGTAATTTGGACGAACTGAAAACCCGTACATGTACTGCATGTGATGGAATACACCCAGAATTACCTTGAAAGACAAGTAGGGCACTTAGAAAACTTGCTGCAAAATTACACTTCACCTTTGTTATGTTGTTTTGTTTGTCTTAATTAGTAGTCAGAATAAAATAATTTCTTAATTTCAAGTTGAAATTTTGCACTTTCTTTGTTAAAAACGTAACTAAATCCTTCATAGCTCTGTTTTGCTAACAAAAATAATATTTCTGTACCAAATTGCACTATACTTTCGTAATAAATTTTAATAGTTTAAAATAAATTATAGTAGACTGTTTAAAACGTGCTAGCCAGAGATAGTTAATATATAATACTAGCCATAGATATACACTGACGACGCGTTAACGTATAACTGGTTGCCTACTATGTCGCTTAACGTTGCTTGTAGGAAATACCTATTTGTAACGTTACAAAATAAGCACGGTATAGTGAGATAATTAAAGAATTTTTTTTAATGATAATCAAGGGAATATCAAGATAAATCTATCGCCCGTCTCTACGTCAATGCCTCATTTCTGTCGAATTTAGAAATTTTAGAATGCGTAACAGTTGAGCGTTAAATTCTCTAAAACATGGCCATGCGTCATGTACGATTATTTGAATACACTCTTTAGTAGACACACCATTAATATTATTATATTTGAGCGTTCAGACATCATCAAACACGTTTTCATTGATTTTTAGCTTGCTACCGAGTTACAAACTATAATTGAGGACATTCCCCTATACATATAATTATCAATATGTTAATTGTAGGTAAAGGTAATACATACTTGAAATTAGACGGTTACCTATAATTAAATCTCAAATTACAATGGTTATTTCAATAAAAAATTACTCAGTAGATTCCAACTCTGTTTAACAATGCAAAACCGTTTTATTAGCAATACGCCTTACGCCAACTGTTAACTGACGTAATACGCATAAATCGCCATTCATTTCAATAAATGGCGTGATTTCCTTCGCCCGGGTCACGATCAGGTGAGAATCCTAGAAGGTGACGCTGATCATATGATTTATTTGTGGACGATGTTTTTCGTTTGCGTACACTCGGGGTTCCGCGGAATTGTCACGCTATTGGACATTGTCTTATTAAAAACAAAACCGATGGACTTGCAATTAAACGTCTGAAGCATCGAACTGTAATTAATGGAAGCGATAAATTTTGTAATATAGGATCGTAAAATACAGTATGTTTCAAAGACAATTATGTCTTAGGTCGATCTTGAAGTGTATTTATGTAAATTATTATGTACCGTCTACCTGATAAGAAATACCAACTCACGTCAGTCATTTTGGCATTGGTGACTGATAGTATCACTTCCTGTGACAAGGTTTTTTGGGCTTATAGACTTGAAAATTAGTTGGACCTTCTTCTAAGCCTTTTAAATCCTTTTGTAAAAAGTTTATAATTTACTATATTACATTACATTATTATTCTTTGATAAAAATACCGCTTTGCAACATAATATTCGTCAAGTTGTCGAAAAGCTTCAAACCAAACTCTTCGAATCTTTCGGCATTCATATCTTCGTGGTAATCTCCCGTTTTCTTTGATTCAAACAGAAGCAGCCCATTCTCCACGAATCCTTCCTCTGAACCTATGTTCACAATAATAAGCCTTTTCCCTTTGCCCGAAGGGTTTTTAAGGCCTGTACTAAATCCTTCTATCAGGCATTTATAGAAGGATTTAGTACAGGCATGGATTGATGTATCTGTCCATACTTTATTTACTATATGTCCAGTATTTATCCATGTCTCGTCCAAATAATAAATAGATGTACCATTATCGCGGTATTTCATTATTTCCCGTAAATATTTCCTCCTCCATGTAATGATTTCATCTTTTTCTTTCAACATGCTATTTCGACTCCGCTTTTGATAGCTGGAAATGATTTTTTCGTAAGTAATATGTAACCAAAATGCACATATGTTTGACATAATAAATATGTGTATGTTTACCGAAAATTTAGTTCTTTTAGTAATGATCTCAGCGTAGTAATTTTAAAGTTAGGGAGGTCATCTTTTTCGTTTACCGCAGCGAGAACTTTTTGAGCTGTTGGTGGTTCGTTTCTAAAAAAGAATGAATGGACAATCCTTCGAATACTATTTTTCGTGTCATCATCCACATTGTCCAAAACGGCCCTTCTTCTTCGATATTTTTTTGTTGGGTGAAACTCATGATCGGTTTATATTCTTTCAAAATATTGTAAATGCTGCGTTTACCAATTCCTATAAAATATTATTAATTGATCTGTTATAATTTTTGTTTCTAAAAAGCTACCTGCTGCCTTTGCTGTCATTTCAACACTTCCAATTTTAGAAGTGCTTGGCTGTTCTTGATAGGTTTTTAATATATTCAAAACCATATCTTTGTCAGTAAAATGTTTTGGAGGTCTCTCCTTAGGAGGTGAATTTTCCATGGTGTAGAATGTAGGGTACAGTACCCTGGGCACCACACAAACAGAAAACGATTCTCCTTCGGAAACAAATTTGTCGATATCCAGATATAACCTATCAACCGTCGGCGTCGTGTAATTTAGCGTATAACTTGATTATATGGGTTTACTTACGCTTATTGTGATAAAAGTGAAGTATAATAGCCTTTAGAAAGACTATTTTAATATGTATTGAGAAAATAGAACGAACATTAGCGAAATACTAGACAATAAGTGAGAATAACCAAAACGCAAAACAAATAGGACAAATGCAAAGAAATTTGACAGATTGCCCTATTGTAAGCAAGCCGTTATGAAGCCGGCTGATGGACCAATAATAAATATGATAAAAATATGACGCGTTGATACTACACAGTTGCCATATGGTTCTGTACTGCATCTGTTGGGCGATTCAACTATATTAGCTTCTTCTTTTCGGAACATACTCTATAAAAGTATAAATGTTAGATAGCTAGTGTGCCTTAAACTTACAATTATACGTTATACGAATTTTTATATTTAAGGACCATGTCACAAGAAATGCAATACCAATAATCTCTTTGAAAGTATGATTGTGTGAATATCGATTGCCTATGCTTATATTATACGAGTATATATGTTACACCTCTTATTTGTGTGTTGTTAGTTAAGCGTGTGTATGTACAAGTTTTCTTTTATCCTATAATCGTGTCATGTGCTTACGAAATGTCCTTTTTGCACCGAATTCACATCGAACCGTACTTATTCGTCAAACGCATGCACGGGAAAACACAAGTACACGCTATCACCTATATTATACCTTCTGTCTCCTTCGTATTTCAACTTTATAAGCGGTTAGTGGCATCAATCATCCAGGGTAAAGCGCGAATTTGTTACTGTTTAACTTTTTCACGATCTGCGGTTTTATTGGTTGTCGTAAGATATACCGCCCTAATAAATAAAATATAAATCGAAGGATTTTCTGATAAAATTCATTTGTTTAATGCACTACTTATTAATACTGTATAGTTGTAATTTCGCGATCACTTGGTACTGCTGTTTTTTTTTTGTTTCTGATATTTAACAGCATTCCTTTCTTTTACTTACATACATATAACATTATCTTCCTTTATTAAGAAAAGCTTTTACTTTAATTAATTTCTGATTAATTTCTAGGACTTTGGAAAAAATACACATGCGCACTGCTAATAACAGAAATATATACAGGCTGACTCACAGGTTTGAGATCATATTATTCCGAAAAGAAAGGAAAAAATTTTCCATTTTTCTAGTTTAATATCATATAACATTTATAACAAATAGAAAATGGAGGGAATGTAATAAAATTTATTTCAAAAAATTCTCTTGCATTCGACATAAATGCAAAAATTGCAAGTCAATTTTTGTTTTTTACAATTCAATTTGATGTTCGATGTCTTATGTTTGAGTCTTAAGTTTTTAGTAATTTTGTTAATTTTCTATAGTCCGTAAAATTGAAAAAAAAAAAACAGTAATTCCAGTGAAATTTCTGATGGTGAAGTGACTACAATGAATGTTACGAAACGAACGTGTTTTGGTTTTTGCTTTCTCTTTGTGAGTTTATATACACTATTCCAAAATTTTATTTCCGAATATGCAATCTCATTCAATTCTTATATTATTAGATAAAGTAAATCCAATGTTTATTATTTTTGTAGTTTATGGCGTACAAGGGTATCTTCTATACCAGAAATTCAAAACTTCACACGCATCTTTCAGTATTGGGACGCTGTAATGTTAAAAAACAAACTTTGATTATCTCAAATATACTGGGATCTTTTTCTTTCATTACACATACACTTTTTCTATGTTCCCGGTATAATTCTAAATGACTGTTATCGGTATTCTCGTGAATATTTATGGGAAAACTTCAAAAAAGGTACTTCAAAGATTAAAATTAAAAGAATTACACCATAACTGATAAATAATAAAAAACAAATGGAAATAATTGTTATTTATGATTACAATTTGCAGTGTCCGAACAAGTGTTTCGATTTTGTGACTAGAAGTTAGCTCAACAATACATAAATAATAAATGTATTGGTTTTTCTAATGGTAAGGATACACGACTACACCCGATACTAGACAGTCAGTGTATACATCGAGTGTCTAAGTGTGTCCACCGCCGCGACATCAAGTTGCAGATGTTGTGGCGGTGTAGCTCAGTGATCGTGTTGCTGCTGTGGAGACAGAGCGTTTAGGGTGTCTACCTCAAGTGTCGCGAATTTCGAACCTGCGCGAAATTTTTAGTTACACCAATGACGTCTGCAGAAGAAATAAAATCTTTGACTTTATATTATGAAGCGGTGCCAGAACTATGGCAAATTTCAAACCCCGATTATAAGAATCGAGTAAAGAAGTCAACAGCGGTAGAAAGGTTGGCCGAACAATTTGACACGACTGCATTGGAAATTTAAAAAAAATTGCACAATTTGCGAACGCAATTTAATAATGAACCGAGAAAACTAAAAAAGGAAGAAAAGTGGACAACCCGCAAATCTTAAAGCTACCCCCAAACGTTCTCCCATCCTAGCTGATCTCATATTCGTATCCGGTTTCTTTATCACAGGTGAAACCTTGTTTAATAAATATTGAAAGTCTTGGTATTTCATCCGAAGAAAGTTTGTGTAGCATCTTCATTTCTCGGTTCACATAACAATTGATTACTTATGTCTCTAAGTTTATATGTGGATGTGGGAAAGTATATGTTGGTCAAATTGGCAGAACTTTTGAAAAAAGAATTTCTGAACATTATGCTTCTTACAGAAATAAAAAGCAGGATTCGCCTTTCGTCAACCATGTAACAGAAGAAGACCATATTATTAATTGTGATTTCAAAGTTTTACATACAGAAAACAAAGGTGCCAAATTTGATGTGTTAGAACATTTAGAAATTATCAAACAAATTCAAATTCATTACTTAACGACCAATTCTGATTTATAAATCTTTAGTAATTAATTGTTTGTTCTTATAATTTTGACTAATCGTAATTTACATACCTATATATATATATATTGTATTTTGTCAAAATTTGGCACATTCCAATATTGACAAAAAACGATGTATTAGTTTTTAGTTTGTCTGATGAAACCACTGTGTGGCGAAACAATTGTTACTTCGTAACAATTGTGATGGATAATTAACACTTTATTGATAATGGACGTTCACCAAGTAAAGGCTAAAAGTATTCAATTATTGAGATACATATCGCCACGATTACCACAGTGAATTGCAGTCTAGCATGTCATGGTTCGTGTAGACAACGAATACACTTGAGCCGGGACACTAAATGTATACACCAATGTCGACACAAAAAATTGCTTACCGTGTGGACGCAGTCGACACTAGTGTCGACATTTGTGTCGAGTGTCAGTATCGTCGTGTATCCTTACCATAAGAACTTTTACATTCACACCAAATCGTAACATCGAACGCCAATTCCATACAAATGGAATCAACTTCTACCAAAATGGAAATGCAATTAGAAGGAAAGAAATTTGCCGTTATGTGTCAAAACTTACTTAGTTGGTACTTTTTGGTATTGTTGTTATAAATGTTGTATGATGACGAAATGGCTTTAATACATAAGTGCATATGCACATTTATGTATATTGATCAGCATTTACATACGCTGGTGAATAGTAACACATTCGCAAACATTTTGATTCTCATTTTTATTACGTATGCACATAACTCTTATAGTTATATGCGTACGTATGTACGTGTGTGTGATAGTTTCCGTTTATACATACCGATTTGGGTCAGCTTATATTACTGCCCGCTGTTTCTGTCTTATTTCTGTCTTTTCTTTCATCTAAAACGCTAATGTATTTAGCAGTTTGTGTACTATTGGTGTGTTTAATTTTAGTTCACTGCCAGAGTTTTATTTTATTTCTGTTTATTTATTTATTATTATTATTTTGTTTTTATTTATTTGAACTCGTTCCTCGCCCGTTCGATATCCTTTCTTCCCTTTCAACAGACTATTTTTATTGGCTGTATTAGCTAACGATGACTAACAAGGAGAGAATCGGAGCGAGCTTGCTCTGATAATTCTTTTACCTGGGTACAGAGTGAATCATTTAATTTAAGATACCCAAGCGTCCATCTTCAAAGCGAGGAACTTTAGAAAAAAAGAAGTAAAATAGTATTTATTAAAAGAAAATATTGGTACTATAATATAAGTTCATTTCGTGTGCAATTTTTTTTTCTCCCAAATGGAAACCTACTTTTTCCTGGGGAATTTTAATCTGCAGAACAGAATGAGTCACTTCTATCTGAAACATTTTTGTAAAAATATTATATTACCATATATCGTCTCAACCTCCGAATACAGTACAGAGCTTATGAGAATTCGATACACCGTTGCCAAATCGTCGAATCAGCTGTACTGTCAGAAACCCAAATAATGGAATTTGGGTTTCTCACAGTTGAAATCAATATTTTGAGGAAAACAGTAAAATATAAAAAACAATTTTCTTATTTAAGAATCAGCGAAATAGCCCGTAATTTTATTTATTATTACTCAACACTAACGTAATTTACATTTCGAACATTTATTTAGGAATTGGCGTATTATACAATTTATTACATTTAAAGTAAAATATATAATCATTTAACAATTAATAGTTTCCACTTTTGTAACAAAAATAACTGGAATCATACAAATCCCCATATAATACAATAATATTTAAGAAGGGAATAGCAATTACACACACATGTCTTGTTTCAACATTTAGTCAGTCGATGAACCAGTTTGATCTTCAGATGATGACGAATCTTACATGAATAATAAACTCTGGAATGTCATCTTGCAAATTATCCACTATCCAAATTTCTATTTCAATATTTTTTATATGTTTGATGTAATTTTGCCATTTATCAACTGTTACAGTGCTATATGCACTTCCAATTAATTCCTCCATATCTTTTACCTTAAATGTGGTATTATTCATTTTTATACAGTTTTTAAAACTTGTGCCCATACCATTTCAATGGGATTTAACTCGCAGTGGTAAGGTGGTAATCGAAGAACTGATTTTTTTCTTTTGCAAGTTCGTCAATCCTGCTTCTATCATACTGCGGTTTAATTTGTGACACGCAAAACAGCATGTCCCTTTTTAGCATATCGTCAGTGGTTGGTATCTGTTTCCCATGGAGCCAATCAATGATATTGTTTTTTCTCCATGCTGCCGTTGAAATTTTTTCTAATTTTCTGCAGTGATAGGAAGCATTACCAAGAACAATCACTGACTTCCGCGGTATATTTGGAAGCAATTTCTTAATAAACCAATTCTCGTATGTGTCTGAGTTCATCTCACGATGAACATCAGCAGTGTTTTCTTGCAGAGGAATGTATATTCAGCACCAGGAACAAATCTGTTATCACCAGCATGATCTAATGCAAAACGAGGTCCAAACCCGGTTGGGGATTTCAAACCAGTACTTTGTCCTTCGGTAAAACCTCGTCGGCTATTTTGAATTGTAGTCTGTCCAAGTTTTATTTACTGCATGCCCTGTATTCACCCATGATTCATCAGTATATCTTATAGTTCGACCTGAAATAATTAAAGTTACAGACATGTCAAATAGCAAGAACTAAATTGTACCTTCTTCTCTAAGTTTCTTGATCTCTCGTAAGTGTTTGTGCCTCCACCGAATAATGCCGTCTCCTTCGATGAGTATACTTTTACGTTCAACTTTTTTAAATTCGAAACCCATGTCGTGTAACAATCTATGTAAAGTTGCTCGACCGAAGTTAGGGAGATCATCATCAGCATTGACAGCAGCAACAATTGCATTTAATGTAGGTGGCATATTTTGTATAAAAAAACTATGCACTTTACGTCGAATAGGTGCTTGCATGTTCTC
This sequence comes from Osmoderma eremita, assembly GCA_031763485.1. Taxonomy (NCBI): domain Eukaryota; kingdom Metazoa; phylum Arthropoda; class Insecta; order Coleoptera; family Scarabaeidae; genus Osmoderma; species Osmoderma eremita. The sequence continues at coordinate 104,816 of JARFOC010001277.1, read as the reverse complement.
ATCATATGTTTGTAATCGGTCATTTCGTGTATGCCTTTCCTTCTTGGGGGTTTTTCAACTTGATAATGAACAAATTTGTTGCTCCTGTTTTATATTATACATTGTACGCCCTAAGCAACCCAAAGCTTTACTTGCTTCTTGAACGGCAGCACTCACATTCATAGTTTTATAAAAATAATTTAAAACATTTCCAATCATACACCTCTCCTTCAGGCTAAATTTTTCTCCCTTACGCCGTTTTCTCCCTACAAGCTCCATTAATGCACTGAAAACTGTAATTAAATCTACAATTTCTAAAAATCAAGAAAAGTATCCATATTACCCTGTGCACGCTCGAAAAAGATGGAAGCGTTCTGAGAAGAACGATTTGTACAACTATATATAAACAAATTAACGTGGAATTTAACTAAAAATATTTTAAAACTACGACGATAACGATTGACAGCCGTTGACGCTAATAGACAGATAGATAGGTACTTTGCCGACGCCAACATATGTAAATAACTTGCAACTTGAAGATAGGGCTAATGACAGCAACATAGCATAGCAAGAGACAAAAGTTGCTATTGTATCCCATACTGCATACGGAGGTTGAGACGATAAATTTTAAAATCTGCAGCTTATAATATCATAATTTTTAACAATTAAAAGACTTAAATGCTGTGAGTCAAGACAAAAAGACAATTAATAGATTCTTTCGTTCGTTAAAAGAATGCAAACATGCAATACATTTTCTCATATATTTTTAGGTAAGTATCCATGATGAAACAAAACACTCCTGAAATGTTTATCTCATGAAATATTTGTCTCGGGTGCATTTCCACTGCAAAACAATATTTACGTAGTAAGTGAACAAATTTCAGCTGGCATAAAACTTGTAATTCGTACTTTGACGTTTGCACGGAGCGAAATATTTACATATTTCATATGCGAGCTACTGGTTCGGTCTTACAGTGTTTACACCAGGAAAGATGTCGAAAATACATAGAACTGAAGTTGCTGCTAGTGTATTAATTATTGCACTAAAACGAATAAAATCTCATAGATGTTGGGTGCGCGATTGGATAAGAAAAAAAGAGACAAACTATTTCATAATAATGTGGGGAAACACAAACAAGAATTTAAATAAATTACAAAGACAGCAAAATCAAATATGAATACCAACAAGAATAGTGTTCGAAGATACACAAGAACTTGACATAGAAAAAATTAATGTTAAATGAATTACCGATGATTACAAAATAAAAAACAAATACAGATATACGGAAACAAACAAAGAGGTATATAAATATAAAGACAAAGAAAGTTTGATTTTCGAACAGAATGTAAATGTTGCACAAAATTGCATCCGCGGTCATTAACAACACGAGCTATCACAAAATTTAACATTACACAAAACGAGAAAAAATCTTTGGGTATGAAAACCAGGCAAATAACTTGGAAAGATGTTAAAATAAACAAATAAGATAAGTTAAGATGGATCTTCCTTATTCCGTCTGCGAATCAGATGTTTCAGAAGTTCATTGCCAATGTTCCGTGCCTTTTTACGCACCCTATACAGGGTGTTTACGGTCTTGTGATTTTATTTTGAAGGGGTGACTAAACATCTTAAAATAAGGTCATTAACGTTGTCATTGAGTTGTCACTGCATTGCTGGTTTGACGTAAATTTTACCGAATAAGTCCTAATAAGGAAAGTAAGAATGGTCCATCGCACCAACAGTGAGTACGTTGGCATGTTAACTATGGTGAAGTACGCGAGAATTCTGCTGCTTCAAGTCGATTGTACGCTGAGCGGTTTCCTAACAGGCAGACACCTATTCCGGAAAAATTCACCGCCCTAGTAATCCCTGCACGAGAAACTGGTGTACTACGAACACGTCAATGTCGAGATGATGGTTCTGGCCGACCCCAACGAAGTTTAGATGCCGAAGAAGAAGTCTTAAATCTTGTCGATATATACTAAAGCGCGTCCCATGAGCGCGTATGTGCCGCTTACGAGGCGGGCTGTATTTTTCCGAGATTTCGGGAATTTTTGATCAAAGCAAGCGAATATGAGAATGTTGAGGGGCCCTCGAGTTGCTCCCCGGAATAATTTATCGCCCGCATCGCGACAGGACGCCGAACGGCCGGCTCGCTCCTATTGGCTGGGCGTCAGAACGTTCAGTCTTCGAGAAACGTCAGCCAAATATGTATCAATTTAACGAACAAAGTTTCAGGAGAGAATGTTTCAAATTTTACAGCATTTCCCAGTCATTGTTGAAATTTTTGTTTCGTAACAAAAAGACTAAATATAACTATTTAATATATTTTATCGTGGATTCGCATTTGTATATCGAATTTTAAGTGATTCACCCTGTACACCTACATATCCGTTTCTTTTCTATCCTAAACCTTAAGCCAGTACTACTACTTCTTTAGTGTGTGCATTGCGTGAAACAGGAGGAATCAGAATCGTCGTCTGGACTCTCTGGCCATGATGCCCGGTACTTTGTGGTGCGGAGATAGCGATATGGCCCCCGCGTACAATTCGCTCGGCCTGTTCGCGGAGACCGATCGCTGTTGCAGGCGGCACGATTTCTGCCGGAAGAACATCCACGCGTACAATAGGAATTACGAACTGTTAAACGACAGGCCGTTTACGATCTCACACTGTTTCTGTGATGCGAGGTAGGATACAATTCAATCCATAATAACAGCAAACAAATATCTAAAAACCGACACATGAAAAGGAAAAATAAGCAAACAAAACCGCAGAGATTTATTTATTGCTAATTACAAATTGTTAGACGTTATTAAAACTCTTCCTTTCGATAGGTTCGGTTTTATATCAGTTCCGCTTGCGATTAGTATTAAGTTGACTAGTGATTTAAGCTTTCAGTTTACATCGTTTTTAAACAAAGAATTTGTTTGATCTAAACATAGAAAAGAACGGAAAAGACGAAATATAAAAAGAAATTCAAAAAACTGGTAAATAAACATTGAAAGAGTCTGAAACTAGTATAATAATAATTGCTGAACCTACTATAATAACATGTCAAAAGGGTTTTTCCTTTAAATACAATAATTATATACAGGCTGACGCATTAGTGTGGCAAAGCTCGCTATATCCGTTATACAAGATATCAAAAATAGTTATTTATGAAAATTGTAGGCAATCGTAAACTTAACACTCCAAAATTATTTTCGTATATACAGGATGTTTCATATCACCAGGGTGAACCAAACATACGTGTTTCTTAAATGGAACAACCTGTATATTATTTTCAGATTTAGATTAAACTCATGCCTCGCGCTTCCAATGCACAATTGGATTGAATTATACAGCGTGTCTCAGAAGGTTTGGTCAATTTTGTATGCAAATCGCTGTGAGTTCAAGGTCTTGTATAGATACTGCAAACGACACACCCTGAATTTTTTTTTGCAAGCATAGTTTTTTTTTATATTGGCCCAGTTTTGTAGCAAAGTGACATCTCTTCAAAATTGTCAAAACTGAATACAGGGCGAGTCAAAACTCAAATACATTATTATTTTAATCATTTTAAATGGATCAGCCTGTATTTTATATCATAAGAAGAAAGAATTGTTTAAGTACTTTCATTTTTATTAAACACTCTCCATACCTAAAGTCATTAATTACTAAGATTTTTTAGTCTTTTTAAAAGGTGCGATTTTTTGAAGTTATTTTCCTATAACAAGTTAGTCTTGAAAAATGACAGTTTAATATTTAATACAACTACAAAATACAAACATTTTTAACTTACACTAATTAATTAACCTACCTGTTTACACGGTTAATTGTTTTTGGCATTTTTGATGTTTCTTATGTTTACTGTGTAGTTTTATAATAAGTGTTCAAAATATCAATCCGGACTATCAGTACAACATTGCAGCCGTTCTTAGAGCGATCGGCCTACATTTCTTAACATTTCTAAATTGATGCTCGAGAATGCTTCTCTTATTCTGTTTTTCATATCACCCTGTGTAGTTGGGTGTGTTTGACTTACAAGGTTAGTTTACATATGACCACATGAAGAATTCCTTATCCATCTTTCAGGGAAATGGGTCTTTAGATGATCGTGTATTAACCTAGTGCGAAGAACGAAGCTCCATCGTCCAGATACCACATCCTCTGACGAACGTTGGGGGAACATTTTCCAATAACAACTGTAAATGATTTTCTCAAAGGTCTAAGTAAAATTGATCATTCACTCGTCCTTCCAAAGAATGTGGTCCAATTACATAATATCCTATCTAGTAGTTAAAACTTAAATTAAATTAAATTAATCGTAGAAAATGACAAGTAATACAGTCACTGTCATTTTCTACGATTAATTCGTTATATTAAAATAATTTATGAAAATCTGACTTTTATAAGAAAACTTTAAAATATCTTAGAAATTAATAGGTCTGTTCGATTTGATCAACGCGTTATGCAGCTAAACGCCTGCACAAGCGCAGTGGTTGTTTTATGTTCGAAAATAGATCTTATCCACAAGAAAATAATTACTGCGCTTGTGCATGCGTTTGGCTGCATGACGCTTTGGCCAAAACGAACAAACCTAATGACTTTAGGTATAGAGAGTACTCAATAAAAATGAAAGTACCTAAACCATTCTTCCTTTTTGCAATATAAAAAATGGGGTGATCCATTTAAAATAATTGAAAAAATAATGTATTTGAGTTTTGACCCGCCCTGTATTCAGTATTGACAATTTTGAAAAAAACTTAAAACTTTGCTATAAAATTGGCCGAATATCAAAAATCTATACATGTAGAAAATATTGAGGCCGTGTCGTTTACAGTATACATACAACACCTTGAACAATGATTTTCATATAAAATTTACCATAACGTCAGAAACACTCTGTATAATTCAATGAAATTGTACATGAGCTTAGTATAAGTCTGAAATAATATACGGGGTGTTCCATTTATGAAAACATATGTTTGGTTCCCCTGGTGATATGAAACCTCTTGTATACATAAAAATAATTTTACGATGTTAAGTTTAAGACACAATTTTTATAAATAACTTTTTTTGATATCTTATACGATAACGCATATATCGGACTTTGCAACACTAACGCGTCACCCTCTATCGAATACGGAGTTACGGAAGCATTTTGATCTAGCGTTATTTTAAGCATTTCTAGATCTGTTACATTCAAATATTTATATGATTGAATGTTGAAGTTGCATAAGTAGGATGAGTCTGGAATATGAATCGAAAAAATAACATGTGAGAGCTCTAACGATACACTATTGAAATGTAATCGATAAGGGTTTTCAGAAGTTTATCTGCAAGCATTTCGTTAACTGTAATAATGAGGTGTTCATTATTGGTTATCATCATACTACTATGTAAGACCACTGGGTATATTATTTTCAATCTAACATTAAGTAAAACGTGTCGGTTGATACCCAAATTCTACAGCTGCGTATTATAAAACAGAGACAATGAGTCATATAAACAACTGTAAAAAGTAGAGTTGAATATAGAATTTAACTTAGAACAGCATGTCTGCTCTAAGTTAAATTCTATTGATTTTAGGTTGATTTTACAATACTAAAATACTTTTGTAAGTTAGCACCGGATTCGTACGTACCATCGTCACGTACGAAATACAAAGCGTCAGATTCTTGCCGCAAATCTGACTGGGGCGAATGGCATTTTATTTTCGTTTAGCTGTTCAGTGTATTATCGGTTTTTGTAGAGAATGCAGGTCGCATTAAAAATGCATCCTTGCTATATAAAGTCGGTGTAAGTAATATGTAATTTAAATGAGAAAAAATTGTATGTGCCTAATTACCTTTGGTATTAAATGACATTTATAAAAATTCAATTTATCAAGAAATTTGTGTTTTTAAGATGTAATCTTTATGAGTCAGTTTTGCTAATTTTTCACCTTCTATATCAGACTCATCCTGTATATTAAAGTGTTCGTGAAACCAACTATAATAAGAGAAATCGAAATAGGTTGTAAAGTATAACAACTGTTAATTTAAAAAAATTTATAAGAACTCTAAGAATAAAAAGAGAAGATATATGTATCTAAGAATTTAGTTATTTTCTCTACCTAAATATAAATTTCGAACAAATACATATGTTACATATTAAGTATTCTTCTGTTCAATTCTATTATGTCGACTGTTTTAATCTCGCAACACATTCTTTCCTTGGAACAATCGCTTTACACATGATTAAATTCATTTAAAAAATCATACATTAAAATTAGAAACTAGAACCGTCTAGAAAAGTATCATAGGAACATACATTAAAAGTCGCAGACTAGCAACGTACATCATCACATTTTCCAGTCCCATATATAAAAGTGGGGAAGTCGAAATCTTCGCGCTAAAGTGGCTACCGATGCGGATTATAAAGTTCCGGTTCTAACTGACGAGCCCCGAAGATAACGGTGGTTTTTAACGCCCAGAGTTGGGTTGCCAAAACGCGTTTTTTTCTTCGCAAAATGGTCGGACGATTGTTAATTGAAAAAGTTGAAAAAGCGATCGGGACAAAAAGGATATTTCCGGGTACAAGTAAACTTACTTATTAAGCGCGATTACTTATGAAAGGCAAACGGATGGATTTTTTGGATAAAATGCGGTCGTAGGAGCTCAAATGTAACTTTGTCTTACATTAGTTAAGTTGGTTATATAATAATCATTTAATTAATGGACTCGACAAAAAGGAATTATTAAACGAACACATTCGACACATTGGCATCTAATTTCTTCTGATCTGTTGCTATTATTTAAGGTGGGATCTGGCGGAATTATACGCCAATACAATTATTTTTGATATTGTCTAGATCTTGTGTGACGAGTCTGTAGATTACAGCTTCATTACTGAGTCATGCTTTTAACTGAATAGAAAAGTATGACATGATATACAGAGAGAGCAACAAATCCCGAGAACCACGTGACTGAAACTGTCGCCAATTTAAATTACATCAGTTGGTCACACTGCTTGTGCTACTAACCTGAATTTGAAGTTCTGAACTACAGAAAGAAACCAGCGACGTAGCACTGTTTTGCTATAGGTACTAAGGTGATAAAATAAGTTAAAATTATCGAAATTTATTGCAAAACTAAGTAAAAACAAAGATAATAGATAATAATCCTTAAACAGTATTTACGAAACATAAAAAGTCAAATCAATTTTAAATTTTATTTATTTTTAAAAACATTGTTTTATATGCATGCCTTGATTTAAAATACAAAGTTGCACTCGTCTTTTCATATTATTATCTTAAAGTCTCTTGTGTTATGTCCACAAGTTCTCATTGAGTGGCTGCTTTCAACTCATCAAGGTTGTGTAAATGCTTCTTATAAATTCTGATTTTCAAATAACCAAATAAATAAAAATCGAATGGTGTTAAATCTGGAGATCTGGGAGGCCATCGATGACTACTAATTAGCCTATCGTCATAAAATTCACCAAGGTAAGTCAAAGTTTCCCGAGCTGTATGTGCTCTAGCTCCATCTTGGTGAAAGTATCTTTCACTAACCTCGTCATCTTGTAGCTGGTCAATAAATGGCTGTAGCAAATCATTACGGTATCTCTCTGCATTTATGGTGTTATGAAAAAATATTCAAACAATTTTCAATTTCCAAAACCAATATTCCGCACAATTTAGCCAATAGTTGTAACCTCAACAACAGCGAGTTTGTAAAAGAGCGAATCTTAAATCTCACACTGCTAACTACGCATGACTCTTGAACTTATCGATTTTTGGTGGTGATATCAGATAACCGATCGCTATCGACCGCCGCGTCTAAGTTAACCGCCGCTAGATGGCCTTGCTACCCCAATTCACACGAAAAATTATTTTATTTACAAAACTTGCTTAAAATGAAATCGGCACGTTACAGGGTTAAGTGCCCAAATCCTACATTTTTACATTTTTCCCTATTCCGGTGATAGGTATAATCGCCAGCGTCCCTGAAAAGATGCTAGGCGCGAAGTGCAACAGTTTTCCTTACAGCAATACTATTAGATGGCGCTGGGATTATGTTTGTGTATAGTTGCTTGAGAAAGGTGCCAAGTACTAAAGTTGTTTGCACTGCTGTGTGTTTTTACGGAAAGAGTGTTTATTTATTGCAATAATGGAAGAGAAACAAGCAGGGTCGTTTCGATATCAACAAAGAAAACTTAGAGCTGCTGGTAGCTGCTGATTTATAAATCACGCCAAGGAAATGAAGTTGCTGGGAAATCTTCTCCAGATAAAAAGGGAATGTCCATCTAACCTCAATTTATAGGATTGCATAGCTCGTGTTTGCTTTTTTAGTTGTCTTGCAAGTGCTACTGACAGAGGAAGTGAAACTGAAAATTTTTAATGAATTCTACAAACAAGGTACCTTACGCCAAAATAACTACTTGATGGGTTTGTTGCATTTACTAAAAATTAACGGAAAGTATGATAATCCTGAATCTAGTCGTCGCCAAAATTCTATTTCCTATATGTTACCCTTTGATGGTAAGTTCCTGCAAGTCCGTAAATCTGCTTTTATGGAAGTGTTTGCTGTATCTAGAAAGAAGACTGCGGTTATTATTAAACAGAGAAAAATAGGGGACACCTTTTATAGAGATGGACGAAGTAACAATAAAAAGGCTAACTTTACCGACGAAGATAGAGATGAAGTAAGAGGACACATATTTTCTATTCCTAGAGAAGTAAGTCATTACAATCGAACAAAGTGCAGCAACGAATATTTGAGCCCAGATCTAAATATTAACAGACTTTACAAAGCATTCCGCAAGAGATTTTTCCAGTTCCAACGTTAGTTATAAATACTACCAATCCGTTTTCTTGAAGGATTTTCCATACGTGAGTTTTGATCGTTCAGGTGTAGATACATAGCGCACTTGTGACAAATTAAGTTGTGAAATTTTTGCAAATAATCACGATAGTAAATCAGCTAAAGTACAACTCGAATTGCATCACAGAAAAGTTCAAACAGCCTCGGAGGCTATGTAGAATGATTTTTTAAATTCAAGCTTACCTGGATAGTTTCACCAGCTGTGTTGTTACGATGGATATGCAGCAAGTCATGTTTGTCGCGACACTGACACATTCGGACATGTTCTATCTGCAGCAGCTATCGTGTTACAACTTTAATATACACATGGGAGATTCTAATGACTCATTCATGTTTATGTGGAATGAGGGCATTGGTGATCGAGGAGCAAACGTACTAGCCTCGTGTTTGCTACGACTTTTTAATAACAATCCTACCGACAAAATGTTATTGTATGGTCTGACAACTGCGTCGGCCAAAACAAAAATAAAATGAATCCCTTTACATTCATTTTCTTGGTGGTTCATGGTATCTTTGACTGTATAGAGCACAAGTTTCTCGTCAGTGGGCATAGATTTATGCCTAGCGATAGGGACTTCGCTCTCAACAAACGGAAGCAAGTAACGAAAGTTTTCGTACCAAAGGATCTTCACGAAATTGTTCGTTCTGCTGAATACAATCCTCCGTTCGAAGCTGTGGAGTTTGGATTTTGGAAACATCAAAACGGTAGCCGATGAATGGCTGGATACATCCAAGTTAAATATAACGAAAACAACTTGCTTAAAACAGAAAAAGACCGTCCCTTCACCATGAAAGTAAGAGACACATACAGCGATTTTTCACCATGGACGATCGTTTAACGTGTTGAAAAAGGAAAGGAATCCCTACAATGCAAAGATATTCACAATACCGAACCTTCCACCAGGGAATAAAAAAGAAGTCCTTGGCTTCAACGATATGATTCTTGAAGGAGGAAGGCATTAAAAAAAAAGGCCGCCTACTGACTCTCTACCAGATGGAGAGGCCAGCAGTGAACATAGCACTTACAACTAAGAAAATCGCCTTTTATTGCATATATTTTTAGGTTTCAATTCTTTTTTATGATAGACAATTAAAAATTCACATTTATGTTAAACGATTATTATCATATTATTGCATTTAGAGTCGTTTCTTTAAGTTGTAATACCAACGGAACTAAAGTGTTTTTTTTTAGACATCTCAAAACCTCTCAAATGGCACTTAGCCCTTTTGGTACTTCCACTCTACAGTTATTATACGGCGAAAAACGAAAAAGAAACCGTAATATTAATAAACGGTAAAAATAGATGACTTGTTAACCATGTGTAAGCTGATATGCACGCTAACGGTATTATTATTGCCAACTCATACTGCAAACTAACAAAATTACTAAATTGTTGCTCTCTCTGTACAAAGGGAATCTCATTGAATTTTATATATGTTTATATTTCGATTAGTTATTGTAGAACTTGAACAATTATTTTTCTAATTGTAACAAAGTTTTTGTATGGCATTTATTTGAAAATCTTATAATAACCAACGTATCTGCCGCGACACAATAAGTCACACACTTTCTGTACTGAGACAATGTTTTCGTTTTATTTCCTACGACCGCTTTTCGTCTAGCGACAAAGTAACGCAAGATTGACTTTAAGAAAACTCTAAACGCTTTTAATTACGACATGAAAGACGAATATTATTATTACCTACTATTATTGTGGTGTATGTATGTGTGGCGTTTCGCAGCAGTGGCGGGCCCGGGCGCGACTTTCTGGGCGAACTACTGCGGATTCCGGGTACGCACTGGTGCGGCAAAGGTTACTCAGCCACCAGGTACACGCAGCTGGGTCTCTTCTCGAGAACGGACAGGTGCTGCCGGACCCACGACCTCGCCTGTCCCTTCTGGATCGGCGGCATGGAGACCAAGTACGGACTCCACAATTTCAGGGCCAACACCCTGATGCACTGCAGTTGCGACGAACGGTTAGTTAAAAAAAAATAAACAGATAAAAAGACAGAAATTATTTATTACTAAACAGTATTTTTTAATTTCGTTTATCTATCGTTTTTTCTTAACAACAAATATAGTTTTCTTTTTATTTTATATTCAAAAATATATTGTAATCTTCCAAGCAAACAAATTAGATTTGTATCGTTTTCTGTTGAATCGGATGAATAGTTTAAAATATCATCACTGAAAGAATTTGTTTTCCCAAGAAAAAACAGAGGTAATTAACCGTTTTCCCAGACAAATTTTTAAATATTTTCCCTTGCAATTTCTTATTCTATTGTTTGTTTGCATTTCTTGATGTTATTGCTTGCTTTGCGTTTCTTTCGCACGATTTAATGCAACGAACAAAACACCCACTTTGACTGTTTTGAGTTGTTTACTTAACATAAAGTACATCTTAGGCAGTGCTTTCAAAATTATCCTGTTATATTCTTAACAAGAAAAGGTATTTTTATTAGCACTTAAAAGTGTGACATTTTACGGTGTTTCAATAAATCTTCTTATTCGTTTCAACTAAGATCTCTAAAGCATTTCACATCGCTCTTTTTTTAATGTCAAACTCCATATTTCATTCAAATTACACCTGCTCACTCTTCTCAAATTGACATTACTCTTATTCTGATCGTTCCGAACAAAGAAGTTACGGACTAGAGACACCAAAGCACTAGATCATTTGCTACGGGACGAAATCGATGTTGGGCCTCATCGTCACTTTTACTCTCACGACCTGAAACCGCGTGTGCCTACCTGATTTTCGTTTGTCTCTCAGCGGGCGGTCCTGTCGGCTAAAATTACCGGTTATGCATACTCATATACAACTTGACGTCGTCTAGGCGATTCTATTGATGCGTATCCTGCCATACCTTGGCCGTGTGTCATCGAGGAAAATTTTGCAAGTGGTCGGCATTATTCGGCGTTGTATCATTGTTCGATTTCTTTAAGTTAAAATTCAAATATTCCATAATAACCATCGGTGATTCATATAAATAACTCGAATTAGGAGATTTGTCTGTTGTAAATTATAATGTTTTGAATGATTTGTGAATTTTCAGCAAGTTGAACTGCATATGTCGTCTAGCAACACATATTCACATGTTATAGTAACCCGATCTTTGACTACATTCCTTTGTAATTTTCCATATATACGAGGGATGTTCGGTTGCTAAGGTACATTTATGAATTAGAGACAGACTACTTTGTTTATAGAAATCAAACATACATTAAGTAAAAGCGTGAACTGTTAGCTACTTTTCGACATAATCGCCGCCAATGTTAAGGCACTTATCCCAGCGAGGCACAAGCTTTTGTAAATCCTCTTCGTAAAAGGGGCGATCCAAATTTGTAAAATACTGCCGTACTTCCTCTTGACTTCGTCGTCGTCTTCAAACCTTTTACCCGACAAATGAGTTTTCAACGGCCCAAACAAATGAAAATCAGAAGGAGCCAGGTGTGGACTATGGGGTGGATGGACAATACGTTTGTTTCCCACACCTTCGGAATCATCGTTCAGAGCTGTGGATCCATTTTTGAACTGTTTACACCAAACACTAACTTCTTTTCGACTCATAACGCTTTCTACATAAGCCTTCAGTATGTTCTCATGAATTTTGGTAGGTGTTTCATTATTTGCATGCAAGAAACGAATGACCGCCTGCACTTCAAACTTGGAGTATGTTTCGATCGTAGCTGACATTGTGCGGCTGTCACTGCACACGTTGTACTAAAGCTAAGGCAATGACAATAGCCATCTACATATGCACATCTAAAATGCATGCAAGTTTCAACCAGATTGGAGCGACGTACGCAGTGTGTCGCGTAAATGTACCTTTGTAACCGAACATCCGTAGTGTATTATAAATAGCAATGGACTCAACCCTTTTTTGTAGTACCTAAATAATCTTGATTTTTCCTTACGTATTTTGATTACACTCTTACTATTTCTATACTGTGCCCTGACACCCTGCATCAGTTCATCTTCAATATCCATCCCAACAAGCACCAAAGTAACTGAAACCGAGACGGACACCTATTTGAAGTAGCTTAGACGTAATCGCCGACTATAAATATTACTTTTTGTATAAATTACTTTAATTACTAAATTTGAAGTCTCCTAAACGTAGTTTCTACCACAATTTGTTACTTTGTAGTAAGATAACTTTAAAGGCAATTCACTGGTATTGGCGACGTCACGTTTACTAATAATTATAACTTTGAAGTTTCTATGACTTAGTGGTAAATTACGATAGTCATATTTACCAATTCATATTACCAAGGTATGACCATAAAATAATAATTCCTTTGAAGTAAATTTTGAAGTTTTTATTGCGTTCTAAAGACTTAAAATTTTCCTTAATAGTCCGTGACTTATAAGTAAAGATCGCAAGTTCCAATAACGTTTCCTTCGCCTCCTAAAAATAACTTTATGGTGTAAATTTCTACAACTGGCCGTCTGGTTTTAGTTACTTTCAAGTTGAATTTTTCAGTTTAAGTTACTTTATGTGTACATATACAATAATAATAACTTGAAACAAAATCTAAGAAGATAACATGAAAGAGAAAGAAAGAAATATATACGTCAGACATATATGAACTACTTGCTGGTAGGGGGAACTACCCTGCCACGTTTCAGCGACTGTAGCCATATAACGAGGCAGATCCGTTAATATTACCACGAAATTATTCCCCATTTTGGTAGTAATATGTTAATAGGAATGTTCTTTTTACGTTCCCATGTTATGTCGCGAGATACTTCAAAGTCATTTTAACAGTCGTAATTACGCTCCCAGATACCTATGTGCTAGTGGGATGTTCGTCAATAATGTTCATAAATGTTATCTAGGCTCTAAGCATCTCGTCAAAAACACTTTTTGCAAATGTATAAAGAACAGGAATAAATCTTTTATAATTATTGGATTTATCTCTGAAATATTTTTAAGACTTTAAACTTGGGTTATGAAAATATAGTTTTCACATGAGAACATTTCAAAGGAACCACTTACTTGGAAGAAGTTGTTGGTGTCTAGTATCTATTGCAATACTTGAAACAGGTAATGTTTGTTTTCATACGAATCAACTTTCAAGAAAATTCTTATTCTATCCTATAGTAAATGTATTTCGCTAGATGAAATATATTTTCTTCTCTCAAGAACAAAATCTTGTTTCATAACTATAAAGTAAAAGAGTGTATTGTAATGGAACGGTACAAATAAAAGGTTTTTATTTAACAAATTTAAATACCACAGAAATTTTAAATGTCGGTGCAGTTTTGGTAATGTTTTAAGTTGATGTTGTTAAATTATCATTCATATATTGTAAAAAGGAGTTGTGGACGGGTAATCAAGTAATATAGTAACAAGCGGGACGCTAGTTTTGACAGTACGTCAAAACTAAATTAAACTAAGTCAGTCAGGTGACATTACTGACGGCGATAATTCTCAGGAGGCGAGATGTCAATTTTGACATGAGAAAAGAAAA
>JARFOC010001277.1:65888-81245 GCA_031763485.1 Osmoderma eremita | reverse complement strand
AAAGGTTTAAATTTAGGGGTGTTATTGTCTTTTATAATCGGATACACTAATGACATTGCTTTAGTAATACGTTTTTTTCCACCAACATACTATCAATCATCTCCACTCTATAATTATTGTTAATAGCAATTTGTTTGATAAGAATTAGCGTTAGTTTGATAAAGCCAATGTTTTGGCGAAACAATTGTTACTATTATTTTTAATATAGTGAAGATTTATACTGTTTCAAGTGTTTTATTTACATACACTAAATTCAGAATCAAAATGTTTATTAGGTAATTCCCAAAATATTCTCATTCGGATCCAAAAGACCCCATAGATTCATTCTGTTTCTATTTTGTTAAGGAACGCATCAGATAGATTTGCCCTTTTTGCTATGACAGCCGATTAAAACGGAAATGAACGAAATGTCTTGCGTTAAGTCAATAGAATAGATAGAAGGCATGTTTCTGATCTGTTTCAGTTTCAAACATATTTATTTCAGGTAGTGAAAGCGAAAATGCAATTTTACGAGGGTATTTTATCAACGTTTTCGTTCCGAAATAGCTTTCCCAATCTCAAAATCTTCCCCATCCAAATATTTATCATCAAAAAACCGTCTATAATTACCCCGAAGATGTACCGTAAGATTTAAACGTTTTTTACGCAACCCCAAAATAATATCCGGAAAAAAATCGCTTAGTATTAATGAGGGGGCATCGATTAATTCACCTTTACACATCTGCGACGATCCCAAAAACCAAATTCCGCCGCAAACGCCGGTCCTTTCGGCAATCGCAAAATTCTATAAATCATCCCGTAACACCGAAAATCGAACAGTTGGCAGTCGAGCATCGTTCGTCGATTGTTTACCGGTCATTTGGGGCGACATTAGCGATAGCCAGCAACACAATTTGTACATAGGGGCCCTTCTGGGGCCCTCAGGCGAGACCGACCGTGTGCCCCAGACGAGGCGGGACAGCGGATCGTGCCTTGGGGGACTCCCCGTGGAGTTAATGGCGTCCTGCACCGTCTAGGTATGTCTGTGAAACACAGGGTCACACTAGGGGGTCGTGGTGCGATCAACTCATCGCCGCTGACCTGAGTAGGGACGGTCTTGCGCTTGTTTTTGGGGTATAAAGAAGTGTAAGGGTCCCAAGTTATCACCTGTAGACAGCTAGATGGATGTATATGATATTTTATGTGCTAATTTATTCTATTATTACGTAGCTATTCGAAAAACAAACCGAAGAGTTCTTGTAAAAATAAATATTTAAAGATAATAAACACACTGTTGGGATTACTCCTCCCGCACAAAGTATTAATTAATTCGGGAATACGGGGATCCCATTCGGTTATTCGACTTGATAATGGGAATCTACGTATTCCCGAAACACGTGTCGTCCCGAACTAATTAATACTTTGTGCGGGAGGAGTAATCCCAACAGTGTGTTTATTGTGCAACCCCACAGTCCTTGCAATCTCTACTGATTTAAAGATACAATAAAGAAAGGTGTTGATTACAAAAATACCCCTAGACAAAATATTTTATTTTCAATCCTCAAAACAACGCCCCCTCTTTTGTACCTCTAAAAATGTGTAAGAGAAGTCGGCCATGTTTATTGCACTGCCATTTCCTCGAGACCACCAACCTCTGAGACGCGGAGAAAATTGATTTTTCCCGTGACGTCACAGCGCCGGGTTGTATTTTCTTTAGTATCCTAAGAAAAGCGCTGCAAAGGAGAATTGTGTTGGGAAGGGGGTGGCTATAAGTTAGTAGGGTTGATTCGGGAAATATCTTTGCGATAGATTTCTAGTAGGAGACGCAAAAGTATCGGTCGAGAAATGCCTGGGTATTCATAAAGCGACGAAAATTGAAAATCTTTGATGAAATTAAGGAAGAATCAAATGATACAAGATAGAGGGGTCCTGGCTTTTAGATTTCCCTGTTGTTCTGGGGATTGTTATTTATGTGAAGGCAATATTGGGTTTATTTAGCAAAATTGTTCAAATATTTAGAATGAAGGCATATGGATTTTTCTTTATTGGTTAGCGGTTTCGGAATTTATATGTTCATCTTCAATTATGAGGTTAGCGTCCGTATTTATAAAATCTTCAACATTATTCCCGTTTAAGGTAGTCTGTTTTGCAAGCTGTGAAAGCATCGGTAATAGTAGACAATCCTCTGCTTCAAAATCTTCGTCAATCTCATCGTTGGTACTGCACCTAATTTTGCTAAACATTTTACAAATTACTTGTAAAAAAGTGTGAATATTGCAATTTAAAATTTTTAAATGCGAAATCATTTTTGATTGTTTTAGAAAGCGATTAGGGTTTGATGTTTCTTTCGATCTATTCGCACCAACTCCTACGCGTAAAATAGTAAAATAAAAAAGAAACATAACCTAAGAAAATCCTTTTTCCTAACGTGGAATAAACAATCCGCCATTTGCAATTATAAAGAAAAATATATATTAAAGACGAAGAAGAAGAGAGAGTTGTCTGTCATCGACCTGTATGGTGGCACCGAACTATTCTTTCGGGAGGTGGAGTCCTCCTGCGCGTCTACCGAACAGGAAAAAATCGACCAGCCCCCGGCTCGCATATAAGAAAGCCCTGCTGGAAACGGGAGGTGTTCCGTGCTACACAAAAGAAGCGGAGAGAAAGCAAAAAGTCGGTGGAAAAAATCGACCACGCAAAAGGAAGGAGTGAAACACACAAAAAATCCAATATTACAAGGAACGCGGCGGAATAACGCTGCCTCATTTCTGTTTCATTAATCATTCCAGCGACGCTGCACCGACTACGGAGCTAGAGTGGACTATCCGACTTTAGCATTTCGTTACGGTGTTTCTATTATGAAACTCTCGCTACGAATTGAACAGGTAGGTTAGGCTAAGATGATAGTTTAATGCTGTATTGTCGAGTGTGTATGTATAGTCATCGTAAGGCGCCTGCTTTGTGTCGCAGACAAAGTGAGTTTTCCCTCGATGTAGGACAATCATTATCTTTCCGGATAGATAGAACTACTAGGGGGGGGGGGGGGAGGGAGGGATATTAAAACGAAAACTACCTAACCGTGAAAAGAACGCGTTGTCACGACAATTGTTTACTATCAAGTTGCTGCAATTTTTTATGCGATAATCAGAAGTGAGGGTAATAATAAATTTTATTCCATTTCATTTCATTGACATTTGACATTTCTCAGTAGACTTCGCATTTTGATAGCTACGTTTGGTGGCCAATTGGGGATGCAGCATGGCGATATTTGTAGATTTATGGGAAAATAAACATTTTTGCACAGTTATCGCTTAATAGCATGTTAACAAATATGTCAATTTGACAGTTCGCAATCTGAAAATCAATTTTTTTTTTACTGCGGCTTTTATTAGAGTGCGGCGTTTATTTCATTCGACATTATGTTCTTGCGTCGTCTATTAGAATGCGGCGGTTATTGGAAATGCGTCTCCAATTAGAATACATACTGTATTAATATTTTGTATGATTTGCCAAATGTCAAAATGATAGAAAAGCCAACTGTTATTAAAATAATTACAGTGCTACTAGATTGTTGTTAAAAAGAATAAATCGAGCTTATTTTTTTAATTTTGTTTGTGTTGTAGAACCGTCCTGTATCTATTGAATTAAAATGACAAATGTCAAATTGCAATCCTGTGACTCAATATGCCCGAATTGCGGATCTTTTTTTAGGTAATATATATATTTGTAGAGATGCAATTGTTTCTTAGTCAGATTGAAACAATCCAAACGATTCTGTATGTATAAAATTTAAAATTAAATATGACTCATGGCTCATAATTTGACTTAAGTGCATACTAGATTTCTGTTAAAAAGAATAAATCCAGCTTATTTTTTTATTTTGCTTGTGTTGCCAAACCTTCCTGTATCTAAAAATTAAAATGACAAATGTCAAATTGCATTCCTGTGACTCAATATGCCCGAATTGCGGATCCTTTTTTAGGTAGTTTGTATATTTGTGGGATGCAATTGTTTCTTAGTCAGATTGAAACAATCCAAACGATTCTATATATATATAATTTAAAATAAAATATGACTCATGGCTCATAATTGACTTAAGTGCTTACTAGATTTCTGTTAAAAAGAATAAATCGAGCTTATTTTAAAATTTTATTTGTATTGCAAAACCGGCCTGTATGTATTCAATTAAAATGACAAATGTCAAATTGCATTCCTGTGACTCAATATGCCCGAATTGCGGATCCTTTTTTAGAGATGCAATTGTGTCTTATTCATATTAAAACAATCCAAACGATTCTGTATATATAAAATTTAAAATTAAATATGACTCATGGCTCATAATTGACTTAAATATTCTGCGTTATTGACCCGTTAAATTGTCCAAGAGCTGCCATTTGAAAAAAAATACAAAATTAGAATTTCTGTTAGTATCGTAAAATCATTTTGAACCGATTTACTTGAAATATTAATTTGCATTCTCGTGGCTCAATCAGCCTCACATCAGACTCCTTTTTTTTGTAATTAATCTATATTCGTGTCAAGATGCGATTTGGCCTTTTAGAATTTGATTTTGTATATTTATAATTTTAAAAATTAAACATGATTCATGGCTCATTTCTTCAAGTTTACTATTATGACAATTTTA
Source organism: Osmoderma eremita (assembly GCA_031763485.1). Lineage (NCBI taxonomy): Eukaryota > Metazoa > Arthropoda > Insecta > Coleoptera > Scarabaeidae > Osmoderma > Osmoderma eremita. Next base: position 76,621 of record JARFOC010001277.1, on the reverse strand, counting down.
AAAATTCCAATACTTATTTGAAACCGTGTGGGTGTCACGTATCATATAATTTAGGTCAAATAACAAAATCACTAGCATCCCATCTTGATTTAAACGGAAGTAGACGCTCAAAATGCATACCACGTTTCCCTTTTATACATTTACAACTTCTTCAATCATCGGGCGTATGGGCAAAGACACACAAACAACAATTACGAAATCAGGCGTACGAAGCAAAAAAAAAATGAAATAAATTCCTTTACAAAGTGACACGTCCACATGTCCCAAAACGACCCGTTTATTTCTATTTATTTGTGTGTTGCCGCGGAATATTTAGGTCCTCTCGCTTAACACGTGCACAAATATATGTTCACACAGCTTCGGTGTACGCATGTTTCTAGCGGTACAACAGATCACGTCTGTTTTGGCATCGGACAAATGGTAGCGCAATTTTTCAACGCTCCTAATTACATTGGAAGTTGACGAGGCGTGACGGCAGGACGCCGGGAAATATAGAGGGCGCCGTATGCGCTCGGGAATGTCGGACGCGCTATCTCTCTTCGATCGTGGCTTGCGTAGAATCGGAGTGACGGAAGTTGGCTCGCGTGAAACGCAATACGGACCTGCTTCGGTTGCGATAACCGCGGAATTAGTTTCGAGGGTGCGATGTTAAACGCTAAATGATGGCCGATGTAAAAGGAATATCGGGAAAAAAAATTGACGGTACAGATATTAAAAAAAAAAAAGAGCCATTCGCCATGTTAATTATAAAGATAAAATTCGGTTATACAATTATATGAATGAAATGGAACAATGTTTATAAAATAACCCACTTTATATTTATAATTGAAGATGAGTCATGAGCCACACAAATTCCTTAATTTTTTTTTCATATGAAATATTAATTTAGCCCCATCAAATTCGCATCTAAACTATTTAATTACGATTAATACCCAAACAAAACACATTTATGTATTCCCTATGTGTAATAACCTTAAATAAAAGTAATGAGCCATACCCAAATTTGCCGTTATACACTTATGATATATGAATTAATTCATTTACAATCGACTTGTAAGTATCAAAATCACAGATTCACTTATATTAATGATATGCCAATAGAAAAAAAAGAAGAACTGTTGAGCCACAAGCATCTATTTAGGTTATGTGTGCAGGCAAAATCAACCAAAATTATATTTTTTGTAACTAATATCAGTGATTTGATTTCATGTCTGAATGGTTAGATACATCACAATGGTGGAAGAGTCATGAGCCACACAACCTTAATACACCCTAAAACCACCTTTCTTATATACAATTTTACTACATAGCATAAGATATATGATAAATTTGCGGTACCTAAAGGGCTATGTTTAAAGAATGAGTCATAATATTTAATCGCAAGTTTCATCAATACATTTTTTGCGCGCAATAAGTAAAGTCTGCTCTTTACATGTAATTTTAGAAAAATCGCACTATCCCTAACGGATTATTTTTAATGAATGAGTCATAATTTCTAACCAGCATACACAATTCAGATCACATTAAAAAAATCTGATTCAATTGAAAATAAATTTAAAGTTTTATTTAATTTCATCTGATGTTCCTATAGATACACATGTTTAGCTGTAACTGAGTCATGTAAGTCTCATCTAAATTAAATTTAAATGAAATGAAATATTTTTGTACTTATTTCCTTGGCTGCATTTCATGATGTCTCTTAGTATTTCGGGAGTTTAGTGGGGTAATGAGTCATAGCAACGTGAGCCATATTAAGGTCATATATGCTTTTTTTAAATTAATTTTATTTGTTTTTACTGGAATCGTAACAATAAATATTTATTTGCCCCAAATAACAGATGAGCCATATAAGTAATTGCTAGAATGCTTTCTTTAATGTAAACTATACATAAATTAATGTGATTTTTTCCCACTTTATCCCGTATATTTGCACTCATCGTCGATTCCGACTAACATCACGTGGGGTGGCTCGAAAGGCATTAATAAACATAACTCGACTATACGAGCATCCTGTCCACTTCACCGTGCTGGAGTCGTTACGTTATTTGTAAGCAAATACTCGTCTCCCGGCGCGAAAGTGGTGCGAGACCCTCTATATAGCGTACACCCCCTAATTCGACACCGAAGTCTATTTCGCGACCGGATGCCCACCCCAAGCGATTTTTCCGGCCGCCTGTTTTCATTCCGGACAGATTAGGGGCACAAAGGCGACCAGCGACAAGGTTGCGTGCGGTGCTGCGGGGTTTTAACAACAAATCAATCCCCCCACCACCTCTTTGCCGATGTGCCAGTTTCTGGCCTTGTTTGAACTCGTGTATAAAATTATGTAAGTATACGTAGAAATTTTCAATGGAATATTTTGGGTTTTTATTTAAAACAAGAAATGTTAAATTATAGTCTTGTGACCCAATATGCCTCATGGCTCATTTTCGTAATCAATACGTGTACAGATACAATTTGGTGTTATACTAACACAATGAAACAATAAAGATCATTTCGGATGTATATGTATAATACGAATTTAAATATGGCTCGTAACTCAATCTTTCTTTAAATATGCTTACATTAAAAGCCTGGTTCAATTGGTGACGATGTACACAGAGAGTTTCGATTTAATATTTAAATTTTCGTCTTTCTTAATCCCATATTAACTTAAAATAACGTTAAATTGTCATTTTGTGGCTCAGTATGCCTCATGGCTCTCTTTTTTGTAATTGATGTATGTATAAGAATGCAACTTGCGTTTTAATTTAAGCACATCGCTGCAATTAAATCGATGATATATATTAAATTTGAAACTAAATATGATTTGTGACTCACTCTTTAAATTTGCATCCACAAAGACCTTCATTTGAACTTGTGCACAGAAGGACATTTATGGAAATGTTAAGCATTTTAGTTTTTGTCTATTTTAATCCCATATTTGCTTAAAACAAGATATGTTAAATCGCAATCTTGCGGCTCGATATGCCTCATGGCTCTTTTCGAGTGAATAATGTATGTGCAAAGTGCAATTTGATCCTCGGTCGAATTTGTGCATAGGAGTGCATAGAAATATTCGGTCAAGTATTTAAAGGTTCCGTTTATATAAATGCAAGATTTATGTAAAATAAATGTTAAATTTAAATGTCGTGGCTCGGTATGCCTCATCATGGGCCCTTTTATTAATATATACATATATGCACGAAGATGCAATTTGGTATTTTAATTTAACCATGTCGCAAAAATAAAATAAAATATAATTTGTTAATGTGGTTAAATAAGACTCATGGCTCATTTTTAAATTAGCCTTTATTGAAATTAAAAAAAACTATATTTTTTCAATATTTATCGATATAATTCTATTTTTCAGGTGACAGAGTATATATATATATATATATATCTGTTATGTCACGCGTTTCTATCGACCTAACAGCGACAGACTTCCTTCATTCCATTGAGGTGTAAAACACGTGTTTTCACGTGTTTGTGCCGGGGCCTAGGAATGTGTTGACATCTATAACAAGGTACCCACTTAAAATTCGTCACATTCTTTCCACTCCGTCGCCCGAGTAGATTTCTTTATTTGCCCTGCGCATTGCCGCAGGAAGATCAAAGCTAGCAGATAGCGACAGCTTACTCCCCGATGATCCCAGATGATCACGGTGACTAATTATCGAATTCTGCCGGTGTATTTTCACGGTAGTGACGTGAAAATATTACGGAAATGATGTATTTTCATTGTAGCGTTATAAGAGAAACACAGAAATCATGTATTTTCACCGTAGTGACATGAAAAACCTCGGAAATGATGTATTTTCATTGTAGCGATATAAAAGAAACACAGAAATCATGTATTTTCACCGTAGTGACATGAAAAATCCCAGAAATGATTAAAATTCATCGAATAGTCTTCTGATATACGCCCTCGCATCGTAAGGTGATATAGTGTCGTTAAAATACAAAAAAAAGAGATCATTGATAGCCCTCCCTCGCCACCCAAGAGATGATAACACGCCGGTATGACTCAAACTATGTGATGTCTTGTCAGGGGATTTTGCCTTGATAATTATTAGTTGTCAGCGTCAAGGGAATGATCGTGACATGCGTATGTCAGATAGCGACGGCTTCGCACCGGTTGGCATGGTTTTCGTGTGCATGGCGCACACGTGTCCTGTAATACGCAAAGCGCGATCAGGCCTACCAATTATCGACACAGAAACGCACGAAAACTCCTCGTGTTTGCACGATATGTTCCGGGATTTATTTACTACTTTAAGTGCGAGTAAAGAACCCGTAATCTTTGCGTGGATCCTATACTGATTTGTGAACTAGATTCGGTTCGAATACTTTGCGAATTCGTCTCGTAATCTAGGCTGTTTCAATTCCTTAACGTTTTCAAGATTTTACTTTAATTCATTAATTACAATAAACATCTTTATATCTAATCAATACCCCGCCCAAAATTGATTCGTATTTAATCCCTATGTTGAAATCGCAACTCCAAATCTCCACAAATCCCTAGAATATACTTAGGCGTCTAAATATATGTATACATATTTAGGGGAAAGGGTACAATAAAATTGCGACAGGACATTCGTAGAACTAAAGATCGGAGTCGCACACAGGTATGCAAGAAGCATTATAATTGTAATCTCCCGATCTTTATCTGGGAGATTAGAATACGAGACTTTTACGAAGATAGTGTTTCTGTGAAAGAATTTTCCTGGCTAACACTAGAACGACCGTTTAAAAGTCCTTTTGTGTTAGTGAATGTTTCTTTAGATTTACATTTTGCAGTGCGACTTTAATACTAATGCTATTATGGTATTTCTCCCAGATTAGGGATCTAATCTTATTTATGATACTCCTCTGTCTCTTTTGACGTCAATGATTCAATTTTACGAGTGTAGGATAGTAAGGGCTTGTTTCTGAGAAAGCTTTTGTTTTACAATGACTATTTATTGTTTGTTAATGATATAATTTTAAAACTATACTATCTAAGGGTAATTCTGGATGATTTCTTCAATTTATTATTTGTTTTTCAATTATTTATTTATGCTTTCCTTTTGTGAATCTCTGGATTTTAAAAGTGAGTCATTATGGCTCATTTTTTACTGAACCCGTTTTTAGTTATTTAATTGAAAACTAAATTATAATTTTTATTATTTAAGCCATCGCCAAATTTTCAAATTTCTATTTTCTAATCATCTTTGTTTTCCAGTGACAACCTCTCTACTCTTTACTGAAGTTAATGGCTCAGTTTTAAAAGCCTATCTAATGTAATCCTGGATCATTTCTTAAAAAATCTTTGTTCTACACTGATTATTTCTCTATTGTTTACCGATGTTAATGACTCAATTTTGAAAATAAAATATATACGGGATTTATGACTCAATTCTTAAACCATTGTTTCTCTCAATAGTATCAAATCAGGCAACCATTTTTCTCGTGACAATTTCTTTATCATTTACTGATATTAATGGCTCGATTTATGAAATTGTCACAAGAAAAATGGTTGGCTGATTTGAGTCAGTTACGGGAAACAAAGGTTAAAGAATTGAGTCGTAAATCTCGTAGATATTTAATTTTTTTAAATTGAGTCATATAACATCGGTCAAGAATAAGCACATAGTACTCATTGTCCAGACCATTTATTTCTTTACCGCTGTTATTGACTCAATTTCAATAATTAAATATCTACGGGATTTATGACTCAATTCTTCAACCTTTGTTTTCTTTAACTGAATCAAATCAAGCAACCATTTTTCTCGTGACAATTTCCTTATCATTTACTGATGATGTTAATGCCTGCATTTTTAAAAGCGTGCATTTTTAAAAGCCTGATGACTCATTTCTTCTACATTCTTTTTTGCAATGATAATTACCTTTTTTTTTTACCGATGTTAAAAAATGAATTTTAAGGGCCCGCCATATAACCCTAATTATGGCTCATATCTTTAATATTTTTTTTATTGTATCAAGATTGTGCTTTAATTATTTGCAAACTAAATGTATTAATTGAGCCATCAATACACACCCTCAAATTTCTATTTTCAAATCTGGCAACCATTCCTCTTATGACAATTCTTTCAACATTTACTGACATTAATGGCTCCCTTTTATGCTATCTAAAGTATTTATGACGCATTTCTTGAAATATTTCCAATTTCTTCGTTTTTTATTATTGATGAAAATAACAAAATTTTAAATGCGTTGTACCTAACGTAATTAAGGCTCAATTTGTCATTAATTTTCATTGAATCAAGGTAGGTTATCTATTTGTAAATTTATAAATTAAATTATAATTTTTATTTCCTCTAATTGAGCCGTGAATATACGCTTCCAAATTTTAAATTTCAAATCATACAACCAAGTTTCTTCATCTACTGACGTTAATGACTCAATTTTATAGTCGTACGATCTAACGTAATTATAGCTCATTCTTTATCATTAAATTTAATAACTATCCTTCACTGTTATTCAAGTGGTGTTCTGTGTGGTGCAAATCTCCCAGAGTGCGACGTCTAACATTATCTTCCTTCGTGGATTCTGCTGAGGATGGCAACTTAGTTGCCGAAATACGTATCCAGGAGTTCTTCACTCATCGAGGTGGTAAGGATATTTTTTATTTTTACTATTTTAAGCCACTGTATCCTATTTTGTATTTTATATTAAATTTAATCGCATCAGGATACCGTTTTATAACCATTTATTTAAAATTATATTTATTCGTACATCACCAAACGTTTCTTTCTTTATTTCCTCACCAAACAACCCTTCCTTATGGGTCACAAAATGATCGCTTTTTAATAATCCCCACTGCAACCAACTTTTACCTAACTAAAAACCCTAAATTATAAATTATTTCCATACCGGCACCGGTGTAATTCCCCTAATACTGTTTAAAACAAAAGGCGACGGCCGAGTAATAAGAAAACAAATGAGTCAAGTCGACCGCCAGATCGCTAGATTGATGGCACAGACCCGTGGAGCATTAAAAATGGAATAACATGGTTTTTGTCGGCTCTGACCAGGTACAGTTCGCACCCCCGTGGGGCTGATGATAGATTGAATTGTTTTTTTCTTCGGTTTTGTTTCATCGGCTATTTGGTGTGGCAGAAACTCCCCTGAGATATTGCTTAGAAGTAGTTCTTAAGATTTAAGAATTACAGCGACTAGCAGATAGAAATAGGAAGGCCAACCGTTGTTATACGATATTAATTATTCAGGGTTAATTTTCCCTGCAACGGAATATCATTTGAAGCGTAACAAATTTGATTTTAATGCCTATATGATGGAAAATCACATAAAATCCCATAATAACATGTAATACGTGTCGAATACGATATGATTTCTCTAACGAATTATTCTGGCAAAAACCATACAGCATACCATATAGCGACAATCTTAATTCTAACAGGATTTTAACAAGCAAAACTGAAATACGTCTTACCCCCCACGCACACACACCATCTACCGAATAGAAACATAATCCTATCTCCTGGACATCAATACCTCGCCTTTGCCGAGGCTAAAAAAGCCGCGTTAGATCCCAGCTTGTCCCTCAGCTAAGAGTGTTGGGTGAAGACGCCTGGTCTAATCCCGTCTGTTGGGTCTAGCAGCCACTGGATCCTCGAAATCTAAAGAAGCAAAGAGGATTTTCTCGGTATCTATTACCGCTTCTGTGGCTACGAATAATCCACGGGAGATATTGGTTAGAACACTAAAGGAATATATACAGAGTGGCTCGCAGTAAACGATAGTCCATGTTGATTTCGTGACTTCTCTTTACAAAGCGATTAACGTGGAAGAAAAATTACTCCAATAAATAAACCTTTAGCGTTTTTGTATTGGAATCATTTTTATAAACAGAAATGTCATACTTATATTTACATATTTTTTTAAAATCAATCAATAAAGAAGAAATCCAGTAAATAAATAAGTCAATTTTCTTTGTTAATATCAAATTTCATATTAAGGTGAAAATTGAAATACCACATCTGTCATATATGACATCTGTCAAATATCATATTTTGTATTTAAAAAAAATCAATCAATAAAGAAGAAATCCAGCAAATAAATAAGTCAATTTTCTGTGTTAATGTCAAATTTCATATTAAGGTGAAAGTTGAAATACCACATCTGTCATATATGGCATCTGTCAAATATCATATTTTGTGTTTTCAAAAAATCAATTAATAAAGAAGAAATCCAGTAAATAAATAAGTCAATTTTCTGTGTTAATTTCTGATTTCATATCAGAATGAAATGGGATATCTGTCAAATACATGTTTAATACGTATTTTGATTTTATTGTTTTGTTCATTTCACCAAGAAGAAATTGACCAAATACGCAAGTCGATCATCTGCATTCATCTGCAAATACGCCAATGTATGTTTTACTTGTATTAGGGATATTTCAATTTTTATCCCGATACGATTTAAACGAAAACAATTAAAATGACAGATGTGTCAAATGTCATATTTTAAGTTTTTTGTTTATCGATCAATTAAGGAAGAATAAATTAATCCAATAAGTCAATATTTCTCTTATTTATACTGGATGTATCTCAGTTTTGATATCAAGGTGATTTTCGCAAGAAAAAATTGAACTTACACGTCTGTCAAATGCCACATTTTACTATGATTATCTATTTATTTGTTAAGAAATTTACCAAATATATCGGTGTATCTCTTATTTGAAACGACGTATGCCATTTTTTCCCTTTAAAAGCCCATAACTTCGTCGTATCTATCCCATTTTTGAATTGTTTCATATAAAAGCCGGTTTTGACGCTTTCTACAAAAAAAGGAAATTATAATGACATGTGTCAAATGTGATTTTCTTCTTTCTTCAACAGCCCATAACTTCGTTGCTACAATCTTGTTTCTTTGTTTCATACAGGAACCCGTTTTAACGTTTTTTTAAAAATTAAATAAAGAATTAAAATGACACGTGTCAAATGTCATTTTTTAATTTTTGAATTCGCATAAATTTGTTGTTACAATCTTCTTTCCCATCTATCCCATCTTTAATTGTTTCATATAAGAACCGGTTTTGAGGCTTTCTACAAAAAAGAAATTATAATGACATGTGTCAAATGTAATTTTTTTTCTTATTTCAAAAGCCCATAACTTTGTTGTTACTATTTTGTTTCTTTGTTTGATATAGAAACTAGTTTTAACGCTTAAAGAAAAAAGATATTAAAATGACATATGTCAAATGTCATTTTTTTCTTTTTTTAAAAGCCCATAAGTTTGCTGTTACCATCTCGTTTATTTGTTTCGTTCAGGAACCAGTTTTAACGCTTTCTATCAAAAAGAAAATTAACTGACATATGTCAAATGTCATTTTCTCCTTTTAAATGTCTGTAAATTCGTTGTTACAATATTGTTCATGATCTTTCTCACCTTGAATCGTTTCATACGAAAATTCGTTTTGATTAATCGATTTAAAATAATAAATTATAAATTGATAATTTTCAATTGTCCACCCTGTATGTACTATATACATGTAAATATCCTATTTACCGTCCTTTTGTCTTTTTTTTCCGGAAACTAGCTTAGCCTTCGTGTAATCGGCATGTCTTTGTGCGTATCGCCTCCAAGACGGTAGCCGTCTAGAGTAGATCTGGAATAACAAGTTGTGGGATTGTGTTTACTTTGTAAGGGCAAAGACATTCCGCAGAAGTCGTGAAGTCAATGCGATCGGTTAAAGGGACTGTATTTGTATGTATGTCGACGCGTTGAGATTGTTTGGGCAAGTAGTTGAGTCCTATAAACGATTTCTGTGGATGTCAATCCACAGAAATCGTATAGTTACCGTGTGTCCAATAGATGTTATAGTCGCCGCATGACAAACGAATTCCAAGGAAACAAAGTAGGGGTAATTACGATATTAACGCGAAATATTTGAATCTTTCGACCAACCCTCGAATGTCTTTATTGCATTTTTAACAGGTAGCATTTAGGTGGCAACTATCAGAACTTCTTTTCCGTCTCTACTTGCCATTTTAACAAAATAATCACGCTTTCACCATCCTAATAAAACTTCTCCATCGATACTTGTAATTGTTGGATAGTTTTTTTAAAATTCAATCACACACAGGCTACGTTATAAAGCGATCCCGTGCCTACCCCTTTCTCAGCACGCCAAGCGTGCGTGCGAAATGTAATACAGTTCGAAGTTCTGACACATTATCGAAGTCAAAACTTGCCCACTCTCACGACAGCCATTCGGGTTTAATAACAATAATAATAAGTGAAATCTAATTCCGCCAGTTTACCGGTAATTACCAACTTTACGGGACCGTTTCAAAATAACGGGTTTTCTTTGGTCGGATCGCATCGTAAACTGCGAATCATTTTACAGCTGCTAAACTGTGTGTGCGAAAGAAACTGGGTTCTCGAATTGTTGTATGTGCTCGCGTGAATTGAAAATTGTTTTGAGAATGGGGCCCCCCACACATTACGCCCCCGTGTGTATATTGGAGAAACGAGGATTTGGTAGCGTGATGCCCCTTATTTGTATACTAGCGAACTTTTCCCTTCTAACCCCCTAAAAAGTTTTCAATTCGGTCGAAAATAAACTCTGATATTTAAGTCATTATTTAACCTTAACTTAACCTCCGAATGCATTACAGAGCTTATGAGAATTCGATACAGGGTTGCCACATCGTCGAATCAGCTGTACATTATTACTTCCGGTTCCATTATTTGGGTTTCTGACAGTTAAAATGCATATTTTGAGG
>JARFOC010001277.1:27037-45235 GCA_031763485.1 Osmoderma eremita | reverse complement strand
TTTTTAACTTTCAAATTTTTAATCCATAATAGCATGTCGGAAAAGCAAACAAAAAAACGGAAGGTTGCGGATGAGCAGAGGCATTTCCAAGAAAAGTGGAAATTTGATTTTTTTCACTTTCGTCAAAGATAAAGCTGTATGCTTAATATGCTCAGAGACTGTGTCGACGTTAAAAGAATATAACATAAAAAGGCATTACGATACAAAACATACGGCTTGAACGTACGCTCTCTCGATGTAACTTGAGACTCCATGTCTGACCATCGCACAATAATGTTTGTAGAGCGAAATATATTTTACTTATTGACCTTACTATTTAATCTGTTAGCATCATAGTTTTTACTACATACTTCAGTAACAAAGCAATGACAATTATGCGAAAATCTCACACAGCAAATAAGTAACTGTAAGTTTATTATTTTATTACTATTATTTTGAATCTTTATTGATGGTTTTTTCAACTTAATATTTGTTATTCATGCAGTTTTATACCGATTGTACATTCCCTGTCTAATCTGTAATATGGTCTTATAGGTCTACCCTCAAGGTATCGGCATTCAAAACGAACAGCGCCCCCTACCCGATAACGTTACGCTTTCAATGCGAAGATAAGGCCGCGACCAGTCTGATAGCGACACGAGACTCCCGACAAAACCCCCCGAGGTCGCTCGAGAAAGAATCCTAGAGTCTGCGATAAAAATTAAAATCCTTTGAAAACGGCTTAGCCCTTATCTCCCGGTCGCAGGCGACTACGGGGAATCCCGGATCGCTCCCCGACAACGACTCACATTGTGCCCCTGGATGCGTGAATCCGGCGTGTGTGAGTGCGTTGTACGCCACATCAAACGCAGCCCCAGTTCGGGTGGTTTGAACTCCTGTCGGTTTCAGATAGATCTGACACGAACAGACTTTCACATACACATACGCACGATATGTATGTGGCGTTGCTAAAACTTAAACTTGCGTAAAAAAAACTCCGATTAAAGACGATAATGCGAAGGAATTGGGGTATGGTGATCGGAATAAGTTTCATTTAAATGAAAAAAAATTGTTAAAATTTGAAACCGAATCGTTTTTGATCGATTTTGAGGTTAGATTTTTTAATGGAAACCAAAATAATCCGTTAAATATGCCCACATTTTGTAAGTTGCCGAAAAACTCTTTCCTCGTTGGATTTGGAATGTATATAACAACAAACGATTAGAAAATTGCAACAAAAAAAAAACCTAAAATTATTCCCATGTTAAATCTAATCTTATTTTGACAGTTACACGCAGATAAACAACATTATTACGGTTTTTCGGAAGTATCTATTATTCTCAAAGGCACAAAACAAATACTTCTCTTAAATACATATCTATTACAAACCCAACAACTTCGAACCCCTAACATAACCTCTACGTTTCAAAACATATCTAAACATCGAAATATCTACTCACCACTCTACCGTAGTAACTTCCATCGCTACAACACTATCTTATGGGACATTTAAAATAGAGAAAATCGGGGGTAATCCACCCCAGAGGACACGGTGCACCCCCGATGCTGCACCAGTTGCAAGATAGCATCTGTGTTAACGCCTGATCGCCTTTACTGATACCATTTTAATGCCAATTTGATTTATTCCTAGATTTAGATTGAGATCTGAGCACGGGACACCAGTGTGCACCCTCGAGATTCGGATTGTATGAATGAATGCACATTCGGGGATGAGGGATAGCTTCGAGATGTTTCGATAAAAAAAATTATTTGTTACAGTCGAAGTTAACGGCGTATTTTGCATTGATTAGGATGAAACGGGATTAAAGCTGTAATAATACGAATATTCTAATGGTAAATAATGTATACAAATAAGTAAAATTATCATTCCCAATCCGTAATCGAATATTCTAAACTTGGCAACATGGGAAATACGTAAATTTTAAACCTGTAAACATAAATCCTCCTAAACTGTTTACGTTTTAAAGATCGACTAAAAACACAACCCCACTTATTTCTAACTTATAATTGCACCAAAAACACTTCTTTGAAACGATATAAAGATACGTATAAACAAATATGTCAACCATTTGCAAAACATTCCTCACATTACGTGACATCATACATTAGAAATTTATTTTAGCGCCAAACATTATTCGAGCATTCCCTACGCAACAATTCCCGCTTAAATTCGCATCTATTTATCAATCTTAACTCACTAATGCTCGAGTGCATTAGATCTGCTCGTGGAAGCATGAACGAATACATAAATCTTGCTATCGTGCCCAGATTTCCGACTGCAACCCCCCAAGAAAATATATAAATTCTCCGCAAGCCTGCACCTACCTCTAAGCTTCAGCTAGGGTACAAGGCATACGTAAAATGCCGGAGTAAATGTCCCAGAAAAGAATCCGGGGTTCTTCCTGGTAACCGTTATTATTACCCTCACATGACTACGTTCGCGTTATGTTGTTGTTAATTAAATATTTGGGATTTTTTGTGAAACCTCCGAGTTGATAACGTAACAAAAAGAAATGGGTATTAAGGAAGGAAATTCTCACCTAATACTTTTACGGACATTATCTGTAAAGATTACAAGGACTGCGGGGCATCACAAAAAACACACTGTTCAAATTACTCCTCCCCCACACAGTATTAATTAATTCGGATCCAATTATCTATTTGAAATGCCTTTTGACATTTTAAAATATCCAGCGACATCTATGAGATGTTAAGAAACTAAATTACAGGTTTTGATTTGATAATTTTATATTTTATAAAAATTTACGCTAAAAATTGCAAGTTAGACTTACCATTGAAATGATTTTGTTTAAATTCTAAACTAATCTTGGCCTTTTCATGATCTAAAAATGAATTAAAGTATTCTTTAGTTCAATGCCAATGCAAAAACAAATCCATGCCGCCATCTAATGCAAATGTCCCGAACTAATATTGATAACTTCATAAGAAATCTAAAAACCTAACCTAGATTTGTATGGTAATTGTAAAAAGTCATTTATTTACTTTATTTTGAATACATTTGCTTGAAATTTACAAAAAATGTCTAAACAGTAAGTACTTGGACCCTTTAAATTCAACTTAATACAATACATTAATCGTTTTATCGCCTTTATAATTGCAGATATGGATTAATTATACCGAACAAAAGTAAACTAACTCAAGCAAATACCATTAAAAAACCATCAATTTTTGACGAAGAATCCGAAAGCGAAGAGGAAGTTGAGAAACCGACTGGGATATCGACAACAGTCAAACGTCAGGTGAGATTATAATTGGATATAGAGATAGAATCGGCACGTTATTTATGATTATTCAGGACAGGATTATATGCGAAAAAGCGGTGGAAGAAGACCCTACCGTCTATCAATATGACGAGATCTACGATAAGATGGAACAGAAAAAGATGGAGACAAAACTATCGCGAAAAGAATTGGAAAAGAAGCCGAAATACATCCACAAGTTAATTGCCGCTGCGGACAAGCGAAAAAAGGAAAACGAAAGGAGGATCGAACGACAAGTACAGAAGGAGAGGGAAGCGGAGGGTATGTTGATCTCTTCTAGGTGTATATTATTTTGGTTGTGAGTAAAACCGATTTTAGGCGATGAATTTAACGATAAGGAATCTTTCGTTACGTCGGCTTATAAAAAGAAATTGGAAGAACTTAAGAAGCTCGAGGAAGAAGAAAAACGCGAAGAATATTTAGAGTCGATCGGAGACGTAAAGAAACAAGGAAATTTAGATGGATTCTATCGACATTTATACGAACAAAAGGTCAATTACGCAGATAAGGCGGAATCCGAAGGAATATCCGTCAAGAAGGAAGAAACGACGTCATTAACTCCAAAATCAGAAACAAATACGACGGATAAAAGCGACGGTGAGTCCAAGGATGACCTGAAAGTACAGGAAAAGAAACGAAACGTTCAGAAGCGACGATACCGTAAAAGAGAAAGCTCCGAATCGGACGAAGAAAAGCCGGAAGAGGAAGAGAAGAAGTTACAACATTTACCCTCAAACTTAGATGCAGATTCTGACTTTAGCATCGATTCCGACAGTGAAAACTCTGGGGATGAAAATAATAAACCGAAGAAGGCGAAAATTGAAGAGAAGGTTAAAGAAGAACCGACGAAAGAAGATGAGAATCACCCCAGAGATGCTTCTGCTGATGTGAAAGTTGAAGTAGAAGAAAAGAATCGTGAGGAAAATGGTGAAAAGGTGAAAGAAACGGAAGAAATTAAACCGAAGAAACCCAAAATCGATATTTGGAAGAAACGGACGGTCGGGGCTGTGTTCGACGAGGCTTTGCAAAGGTACTTCGAGAGGAAAGCGTTAAGGGAGGCTGCTAAATAGTAATTTTATGAATGAAATTTGAGATGTATATGTAAATAAATATGTAATTTTTAATTTAATAAAATAAATACGAGTGGTAAAAAAAGATTTTTCTTTCAAATATATAAACCTGTAAATGCCTTAAACTTTACTTGAAGACAGAAATAACATAGTAAGGATAGATGGGGTACTTAACGTTAAAATTGTGTGTCTACCCCTCTGGTGGAATACAGCTTAATTTCTCAATAAAATGTTATAAAAGCGTAATAACGAAAATAGCTAATTACATAATCAACAAGTTTTGAAAATAGTTTAGCCTCCGGCAAAATAACCATACTTCCTACAGATTCTCACGCAAATAGTATTGGTAGTAGTAAATACACAAAAATTGATTTGAATATATATATTAAGTAAAAAATGAGAGTTACTCCACATAAAATATAATTTGAATTTCCCGGCGTGACTCAATTAACAAGTAAAAAGCGATCCGTACCTAACCTATCTGAATTCAAAAATGATAGGAAATATGATTCAGATTACACAATTAGGCGCTTTTTAGTGGGATATGAACATATATAAATCGATGCTCAACTTAATTACAAGTGACAATAGACAGCCTAGGACGAATTATCGTATTCAATTTTAAAAAGACGCTTACCTTGTTAATTGCATGAAATCTTAGAACCGGCTTCGTTCAAGAACTTAAATTTTCCACAATTTTGGGAGTAAAAGTGCGTTCAAATATGCGTAAAACGTGGAGAAGGTACAATATTCTTAATTTACAACACAAAATTGCGACACTAGGCACTATTAAACACATAAATCTTAGATTTGAAAACACGATACGCGGAAGAATTTGTACTAACCGCCATTTTGCGGAAACTACCATAAATGGATTTCAAATATAAATCCCGCCAAACGAAAACGATCAAGTCCCGATAAAATCGAACATATTTTTGAGGCGGTTGTTTGAAGTTGAGAAATGAAATCGTTGTCATGTTATAATAAGATGTAATTACTAACAAAGATTATGGAATAAATACTATCATGAAAATCACGTGATGCGTTTCCAACATCGGAAATCTTCATATCCTCCTCTATAATAAGTCTCCGTTCAAAACTTCTTTCAAGTGTAGGCATCCTAACACTATCGTTAAAGTTTTTGTTACTTGTTTTGTTATTGCCCTTGAGAGATGATATGTATTAATTCTTTTATTAAATTTAGTTTTGCTTCCACCAAAGTCAATATTTGTTCTTGTAGATGTTTAGAAACTTTATATAATTATTTTATTTTAAATTTATATAATATTATCGGATATCCGAATAACTAATGACTCGCTAAAGAATAAATGGAAATGGAATTGATGTGGGACTTAAGATTTGTATTATTTTCAAATCGATAGAATATTCAGAAGGGTGTTAAATTTGATTACGAGTCAAGGATTAAAGTTTAAGCGTAAACAGAGAAATCTGTAATTAGAGTATATAGTTCAGCTACTTAGTGTTAGAGGGCAAAAGCGTATGCCCAAAAATATTTTCCTTTCGTTTCTTTAATGAAATTAAAAATAATTATTTAATAACCCTTGCTTTAGCTTTCCGGTATGTTAAATTAACATTAACGCGTACACAAAAGCCTTTGGCTTCAGGATTATAATGGAAGCACTCTTCATTTTTGTTGTAAGAATTTATTCAATATATATGTCATATGTCATTGACATCTGACATTTTGGTTTCAAATTTCGCGGATTTTGTGTAAAAACAAGATAACCAGGCAGAATGAAGTCTAGGAAAGTCCCAGTAACAGCAGAAGGAATCCTATTGAACGTTAGGAAAAGAAAATTCAGCATATATAATTGTCAAGTGGAGGGATATCTTTTTGGAACAAATTAAAAAAATTTGGAAGCGATACAAGGCTAAAGGAAGAGCACCAAGAGGTGATTTGGTCTTTTTGGCCTATATAGATAATGAATACATGTATATATTTCTTTATATTTGAGCCAATAAATTGATATTATTATTATTATTATTATATTACATAAATATCGAGAGAACACTTTGTTTTTCCTTTATTTTTAGTCTCATTGACTAATTTAAAATCAGCTGTTTAGAACTTATATATAAATCTCGTGCTTGGCATATTTGAACGACGTCGATGTTCGCTTAATCGCTGAATGTCACCGTATTTTTATTTAATCCTATAAATAGCGGTAGTTTGCATGCAAATATTTTATCGATACTCGGGGCCTCTGAACATGCACACAGGGATTATATTTAGATTAGATAAAGACGTTTTAAAGGTGGATTTTAATAACTCGGCGGCTTATGTAAGCGTTCCTCTTTGCGCTAGACGAGAGGAATAAAACCGCTGAGCGCGTCCAGCAACACTCGCCGACGTTATTTGTCAAAGTAAAGAATTCAAGATGGCTGTCGCCAACTTGACATTCTAGCTTCGCGCACATCCAAAAACCCTTTTTTTGCAATTATTTTCGACCGTCGCGTTTATTTTCCCTTCCGATAACCTCGCGAAGGACACCAAAACGGTGGACCTACGACGAAATTCCCGACGACAGGCGGCACCATCCCGAAATTTACAGTGAAAATCGTCACGACACGTCAAAAACGGGAATTTGATGAAGATGTGCATCGTACGCGAGCAAGAAGTTCCTTGGCGTTTCCACCTATGCTATTAGCGAAGACGTCACGGGCGCATCGTTCAGCTAAACGATGGATAATTTGGAAGAAATGATGTAACGAGAAATACGACGTACGCAAATTCGTGGTGCGATGTTTAATTCAACAAGTGCCCCCCCAACACTGTATACCTTATCTGTGATCAACGCTTAATTATTAAGATTTAATAGTAGTAAATAAAATTCGCCGTCGTATAAGTAAATTAGGAAAGAGTGTAAATTTAAGTATCGATTTGAGAATTTCAACACAGCAGACTGACAATCCGGCAAAGATGGAAGCTATGCAATACGAATTGGCCCGAAACATGACTTTGCTGTTCTTCTTCGAACGTCTCCTCGATAAGGGAGAGCCGAGGACGTTGCACGATCTCAGCTGTCAATTCGGTTCGAAAGGATTTACAAAAGAGATGCGGCAAATCGCTGGAGGCTCGCAGAGCGGGTTGAAGAAGTTCTTATCGCAGTATCCATCTTTATTTTCAATCGAGGGTGATTATGTCAATGTGAATACCTTTCAAGGTGGCAAGGATTGCAAGGACAGCAACGGTAAGTTGCTTAACATCATTTTCAAAACAATTTAACCCATCTATCTCTTGTAGCGTATCTAAATTTTAGTTAATTAATTCTTTTCCCTAATCCGATGCAAATTTAAACATTTATTGCCAGTTATTGTAACTTTTAAGTCTGTAATTTTAATGTTACTAACGCATTTTGAAGATGAGACTTTCTATAATTGAGACAGGTGTTAAGTTTTATATTTTTTAAAGGAAATTGTAATAAAATTTAATTAAAATAGGATATAATTGTTATAGTCGCTATTTGAAAGTGCATACATTAATAAACAGCAAGCAAAGTTGGTTGTTAACTTTCCAAATTATAATTCGTATCATGTTTAATTTGTACGTCGAATATTTGCGGTGGAACGAACAATAAAAAAATGTTAAATATTTGTTTTAGGCATCATTTGATCTGCCACTGTATAAACAAATGTTGTAACATCGTCTGCTGTTAATATAAATTTAAATTAGCATTGCAAATATTCAACGTTACATTAATGATAACGTCATAACAGTGGGATGAACACATATTATTGAAATCAGTCGTTTAACATACAAATTATTAAATAATGAATTATTCAATATTCTATTTTAAAATAGAAATGCTTGGTATGCAAATTATCATTGTTTTTATTACTTATCTATGGTATTTTGTACCAATATCCTATTTCATTTGCTTTAAATTTCATAAAAATATAAAACTGATGATATATTTGCGTTAATTAACTTGCGACTTTGGTATAGGGTTTCAAAGTTTGTATTGTGCATGTACGCGCGTTGTTCAAGGTCATTACGGGAATAGCCCCACACGAATGAATATCAGGAATTCCATTTTCACGTGCGTATTAATTAGTTAAAAATTTACATATTTTAACTGCGACGAAACTAGTTTGTTATCGCATAAAGGACATGTTTTTCGTATTTATTTATTGAAAAATTTAAGGCTACAATTTTAAAACAGCAATATAAATAAATTTATGATCAAACTCACATAGCAAAATTCAAATTTGCCGCAATTATTTTTAGTAACTTCAACATAAAGACATTAAAATACCCATTAATATAATACAAGATTGTAGGAAATTTCATGCCTTAATGTTGAAGTTACTAAAAATAATGCGGCAAATTTTAATTTTACTATGTGGGAAGCAACTTTTAGTTTGCGTTGAGAAGATATTTTGTGTGACTCTGTATACAAGGGTGTTCAAAATTTCGTTACATTTAACATCGTTTTCGATTGTGGAAACAAATTTAGTGTTTAGTGATTTTAATTACATATTTCTATCGATATTTTTGTAATTCACGTGATGTCCAAGATTAACTTCTATGAATAGTGACAAGATGCGATAATATTGATGTATTTATAGATCCTACCGTATTTTATTTAAAAAGAAGAGGTTACAGAACTTGTTCGTCGTGGGATAATTTTGCTGTATTGTTATGAATGGATATTTTCAATTGTGATATATATATTCCTTATTATTCATTAAATATTTTTTCCCACAAGAGAACTTTCATTCCGATGATATAATAACACGATGGAATAAATTTTTTTATTGTACTTATATCAAATGAGAAAAATTGCATAAAATATGTTTGCAAACATGGCATCGACTCCCAGTTTTGGGAGTTGGCAGTAAAATGTCCCTAGGTAAAATTTCATTTTATGGGTTGCCCATCCTAAGTTTTTCCAAAGATTAATTGAGAAGAAAAGCGTGACGTAAATTTTGTTTGGAAACCTGCAAAGTCTCGCCAACCGCAAAATGTGAGAAAGACATGTAGACAATTTTTTTGTTTTAAAAATAATTAAATTATTGAATTAGAAAATAAACACAATATAAAGAAAGATCCAAACACATATAAATAACAGAATGGCTAAAATTAATAGGTTATTTCTTTTGTTTGGAAACCTAGACAGCGTAAAATGATAAAAAATATCATTCTATTAGTAATTTTACGCTGTTGGCAGTACTGCATAGGTTTCCAAACAAAGCAAATCGACGTCATCACTTTTCTTCTTAATTGTCAACCAAAGTAGAAAAGTGTCAATAATAAAAATAAAGATAATGATGAAATCG
Source organism: Osmoderma eremita (assembly GCA_031763485.1). Classification (NCBI taxonomy): domain Eukaryota; kingdom Metazoa; phylum Arthropoda; class Insecta; order Coleoptera; family Scarabaeidae; genus Osmoderma; species Osmoderma eremita. The sequence goes on along the minus strand of JARFOC010001277.1, from coordinate 35,583 downwards.
CCATGTCGGCCAATTTTGCAATGTCGCCAAATTAAAATTCCTATCACCAACGTTGACAATTGACAATTATTAGGGGTTAGTTTGCAAGCACAAAAATTCCTATAAAATTTGTTTGAAAAGAATACAGACCGAAATGATTCTTTATTTTTCTATTTTACAACAATTTCTTCATTTTAACTATATTTTGCACCTATACGATCTAGTAGCAGTTATTTATATAATTACCTCATTTTCAAGGTCAAAAGGATTACACAGCTCAAGCAGTCGAATACTTCGCCGAGAAATTGGCCCAATACGGCGAAGGCACAGAAGTACCTATCAGAAGCCTTCTGGGGCATCGTTCGCAAGCAAGTCCGGAGGTTAGACACGTATCGGGGCAGCATTTCCACGAATTCAGGGAATTTCTAACGAAACACCCCGACACGTTCGCGGTAAGCGACGACGACAAGGAAACCGTGATCTTGAAAAATTTTAGCGACTTCAAATCGCACAGCCAAGAGTTACATTTCGATTTGAGCGTTCAAATCGACCCGGATATTACACAATCGCTCCTCGATTTCTTAGCGCAATGCATCGAAGTCAAAGGCCCGATCTTGGTAGAGCAATTGTTTCAGGTCGTAAGCTGCAATCTACCGGAAAGCATGTGGTCGAACCTCTTCAATACGCCGGCACATTTGACTAGTTTCCTGCGATTGTTCTCCGATAGTTTCCACATACAATCGAATCTAGTTACGTTGCTACAACGACCCGTCGTGAGCCAGAAACATATCAATGCTCAAATCTTGAACCAGCAACAGCTGATCAAGGGTAGAATTAAGGTTAACAAAGACGAAGTCGATTCCATTGGGAAGAGCCGTTCCGGAGATGCTTCGAGCGGTGATCGAACACCGGTCGAACGTGTTGCATCTCCTTCGAGCCCCAAAGCCAGTAGTATAAGCGACAGATTGAAACAACCTAAGATGCAGCAAAAATTAAACGAGATAGCCGCTTGTAAATCTAAGTCTCCGGAACCTTTAGATGCTAGATCGTCACCTACGAACATGAATTCGAACGATTTTGATCGGAATAGGGGTGTCAGCTTCAAGTTAGGTAAGTTTTTATTGTCGTGTGATCACAAATAATTTTTTGGAGTGCCTCGGGGTCGTTTTGTCCCCCGATCGATCCTATGCTTTTCGTAATTTTGCAATTTGTCCCTAATAAATTGATTATTTTCAGGTAAAATTAACAGGCAAGTTAGTGAAACCATCGAAGACCAGTCTACGATCAACAATAATCATACGAATAACAACAATAATAATAATAACAACACGATAATCGAAAAACAACCCTCGAAACTAATAAATAACAACAACCAATCCCTGAAGCAACGCATCAACAATCTCGTATTGAAAACTTTGCAGGAGAACACGGGTCGTGATAGGCAGAGCATGCTGAATCAGAATCAAAATTACACGGAATCGTGGAAGGTCACCTTGTTTCAGAACACCCGAGTGATTTGCAACACCCGAGAATGCCAGACAGTCATCGAGCAGATCTTGAATCGAAGGAATGCTGCACCGAAACAGAACGGGACTTGCTCCGACAACGAGAACCACTGGCCCTTCACCGAAGATAAGATCGTGGTGGGTTTCGACTGCGAGGGAATCAATTTGGGCGTCAAGGGGCAACTTACGTTGATCCAAATCGCAACGATGGGTGGTGTTTCGTACGTTTTCGATTTGATATCTTGTCCGGCTATGATCAACAGTGGATTGAAAGCGATTTTGGAAAATACCGACGTCGTTAAGGTAAGAGAGAATTGTTTATTGTAATGCAACGAAAAACTTTGATATTTGAATGTGAAATTTTTGATTTTGATCCGTCGTGTTATCGGATAGCAACACTTTGAAAGTTTTAAGTAATACTCGTAGATATCTAAATTTATTTTATAACATTTCGAGTGCTTTATAATAATTTTCTTGTATAAGAACAGTAGAATAATTATGTCATTTGTGTTTGCGAAAAGGATTTGCGTTTTTTGCTAAGGAGAAACGATATTAAACATCATTTTCGTAGAATTTATATAAAGAAACAGTCCTAAAATACCACCTTGCGGTACACATCTATTACGGAAACAATAGAATAATTTTGTCATTTGTTTTTTCGAAAAAGATTTGCGTTTTTGACGAAAAAGGAGCAATATTCAACATCGTTAATTTATATAAAGAAGCGGTCATAAAATACCACCTTGCGGTACACCTCTATAAGGGAAATAATAGAATAATTGTGTCATTTGTTTTGCGTTTTTAACTTAAAAAAATTGTTGGACATACTTTCAAGCAATTTTGAACCGATTTTTTTACCGTTTCAACCTCGTATCCGTGTTTGATTCAATTTTTTCCCCCATTTTTAGGTTATTCACGATTGTCGCAACGATTCGGCGAATCTCCACCGACAATTCAATATCACTTTACGCAACGTTTTCGATACGCAAGCCGCCCACGCGGTCTTAACATATCAAGACACGGGCAAACCCGTTTACAAGGCTAAGAGCGTCGCCCTGAACGCCCTCTGCGAATTTTACGGGGCGCCGGGGAATCCCATGAAGGAGCAATTGAAGAATATCTACCGTAGAGATCAGAGGTATTGGTCTCGGAGGCCCCTGACCAGGGAAATGATCCTGTACGCCTCTGCGGACGTCCTGAGCTTGGTACACGAGAAGTTGTACCCCAACCTATCCAAGGCCATACACCCCCGGAATTATAATTTGATGGTGGAGCTGTGCGAGGAGCAAGTTTTCATGCACATCAATCAGGATATGGTGAAGATGAAGAAGAGGCAGCGGAAAACTGACACGGAGGTGACAGAGTTGAGGGTTAAATTGGCGCAGCCCGCGAAGAGTATCGTCTTGAGCAATCGCGAGGTTAGATTATTGCGGTGAGTGTAATTTTGATTATTTTAATATACGGGGATCGCAAAGAAGATTTCATACCTCCAATTTATTGACAGATACATCGAATTGACAGACGAGGAGAAGGATAAGTTGAAATCGTCCGCTAAGGTAGCTAAGAAATTGGAGAAATTAGAGAACCTCGGGCAAGAGCGGGATTTAAGTTCGGACGAAGACGACAACGATTACCCGAGCATGGATAGCGACTTGGCATCGCCGCGAAACTCGGAACCGACGAGTCTGACCGAAAGTATGCAGCTAGTCGATTCGATTCTAAGCGACAACAAGATAGACAAGCTAGACAAGTTGAATAAACTCGAAGAGATCCTGAGCGTGGCAACACTGCTTCAGAACGAGTCGGACGCGCCCGCGACGGGGGGCGGGGCGAGGTGTTCGTGCAACTGTCACTCGAGCAAGGCGGCTACGCTAAACAGGGGGTTGAACGAGGGTAAAATAGTTACGCCCAGCCCCGATTATAAGACGCACAATTATCACGGTAGGGACGGTTACGATATTACGCTGAAGGAGGATCACGGCAACGTCGCAACGCAAACCTTGAGCACCGGAGATATCGTCGTAACGAAAATATATTTTAACGAAACTCCAGACTGATTAATATTTCTTTATTCGTAACGTATCGCTAAAACAATTTTTTTCTGACGTAGGTTGTTGAACAAGGTGACAGCTTGTCGGAAATATGTCAAAATAAGGGTTGAAACTCCACTAATTGCAAATGGGGGTTACGGATTCTATTATTTACTTCGAATACAATTCGAAAATTTTTATTATAACACAAGTTGTCAACGGGAACAGATTTACGACACTAGCTTTGCGCGAAATATAATCACCCTGTATATCAACTCCTTTAGTATGCACGAAATTAAGGGGATTTTAAAATAGATTTTAATCGTTTCGCCCCACGGAGTTTAAAATACATTAATTGACGGTAAAATTTACGATATTTAATTTATATTAATGCCAAAATTTTGTCGAAAATATCGAAAGAATATGGGAATTGAAAATTATCATAGCGAAAGGTAAAATCGAACGTTAAAATTTCTGACGCCAATGTATGTAACTTGCGCGAAATATAATCGCCCTGTATATGAACTTTTTAACACGCGCCGAAGGGATTTTACAAAGAATTTTAAACATTTTTGACAGTTGAAGGCTTAAAATATTTTAATCAAGGATTTAATTTACCATATTTATATTATACAGGGTGTTACGTAAAAAAAAATGCAACCCATTCAGATATTAAAGCATTTTCACGTCTTTAAAAAAATATATTTCTTGTCGCATATACGATTTAATTCTAGCTAAATATCTAAAAAAAAAATGTTCCGAAGTGGGTTGTCAGAAATATGTCGAAATTACCGCGAAAATATCAAAAAGAAAGTAAGAATATCTCTAATTGCAAAAGGTAAGGTCGAACGTTTTATAATTTGATGATTTCGTGATTAATAACACTAATATGGCTTGCGCGAAATTTAATCACCCTGTATATGAGATTTTTTAATATTGAATTCGAAGGGATTTTAAAATGAATTTCATGTAGTTTTAGCATTGAGGATTTAACATACATTAACTGAGGATTAAATCTGCGAAATTTATATTAGATTATACAGGGTGTTGCGTAAAAATGCAACCTTTTTATTTATTAAAAGTAATTTCGCAGGTTCTTTTTTCTTGATTTGAGGAAATAACGCATTGACATTCTAATTCTTAACTAAAAACGATGCTTTTATCTTTTAATTTAATTTTTTTAAATAGCGTAGCATCTTTTTTTTTGACATAACGTCATTCGTGTGATAATATCGACATTATTTTTCGTTTTATCGAAGTGGCTTTCCTTTTATTGGGGAATTCTTTTTTACTTTAATCGATTTTACTTTCGATTTCAAATCGTACAATCTAGGGCTTTAATCGTGAAAATCCTTTTTCTGCGTTCATTCTGTATATTTAATAATTATATTTATCGACTAAAACGGGATCATGATTAGGCGGGAGTTGTTTTATAGGTTATAATGATGATTGATGTCTCTATTTTCTCTTATTACTTCTAGTTTTTCTGTTGCAATTAGTTTTTTTTAATAAAAAAAGGAATTTACCACTGACATATGTCAACGGCAACAAATAAAACAGAGGACAATAATTATTGAAAATATAGGGAATAAAATTCAAACTTTTTCAAATATTTTAAAGCACCGATTAAAAGCTTTTTTGCATCATTTCCATGTAGTGTCGTTCATGTACATTATAACTTATTGAACGCTCCCCGTAGCTAGCTAAAAACTGAAAATGTGCTGCTCAAATCGTTGAAATGATATTTCTTTTATTGTTAATTACTATTCGCAGAGATTTTTTCTAATTCTGCGAACATATACACCCCTGATTTTTCTGGTTTTATTATTAATATTATTGGTGCTATCAGTAAAAGTGCTTTTGCTACTTAATCAAAAAGAAAAACACAAGAAGACAAAACTACTTTTCAATATTTATTTTATCAAATATTTCGTCCATTTTATTCTTAGTCAATTTTACTAAAGCGGTATATTATTATATTATATTAATTATTAAAATAATTCTTTTTTATCTAAACTAATTAAAATAATATTATTAAACGATAACTGTAGGATATTAACTTGAATCACGATTGAAATATTTACTATTTTATGGAATCGAAGAAAAACCAATATTATCCGTTACAATTGTTGTAAATATTGCACTCGTTATAATTCGATTCGACTAATCCAAAAGGAGGATTTGTTCTCCGAGCTATTGATTCCGTGGGATATTCTCTGTCGTAAATAAACATTTTTAGTCCTGCGAGACCACGAAGGTAATAAATCATCTATGCGAGAGCTAAGTTAATAAAACGAAGGAGTTTATTGAAATTTACTGCAACGGTAGGTAATTTCTCTTAGTTATTTTTAATATTTATACTTTATAACCCGATGCTATTATTGTATAAGTTTCACTTATCGAGCACAACGCAAAAAAAAAATTAACTATACATTAATAATGCTAAAAGGATGGAATAGGGTAATCGATAAGAAGCCTTATGGATATAAATGTATTCGGAATAATATTTCTGCTTCGATCAAACAATACAGGTCCTAAAACGACACCTCCGAGGATTCCATTTGTATTTTGAATCTACCGAAGCAAATTTAATATTATTTTTGTTCGTTACACCACAACTAATCGATAATCTCTCCGATTGTTATTCCGGCTTTAATTTTTATTATTTAATTTAATCAAGACCAACTTTAATAATTACCTTATGATGCACTGTCGATATGTACATCGACTAATTTTAGTATCATTATTATTATATATTTAAAACAATAATCCTTATTGAGACTTATTTGTATATATTTAATGATCTTTTTTCCCTTTAATTTTTTTTTTTATTTCCTCTTACGATTTGTTAGTCTTGCAACGTCTTGCATTCTTGTGGCTTAAATCGGTTTTAAGCCAACGAAGATTCTGCTATGGTATGTCGACATTATATTTAATTATGGTTGTCGTATCGCCAATTTAACTTGTTTTTAAAATGGGAATTGCGCAAATAAAAATTGTATACTTGAAGAAAACGGAGCAATATGAATGTATTTCCAAAGTAAATACATCTAATATTGTTTGCTAATTAATGGTAAAAGGAAAGAAATTGTAATAATAATAATAACTCAAGAATTTTATTAATTAATTAATAAAAACAATGAATAATAAAGATATGTTTTATAAAAAAATTAAGGTGTTGTCTTTTTAACTGTTAAACCCCAGTGTGTAAGTTATACTATAACTCTCCCCGTTCCAATTTTAAGTAATTGCTTAATTTTTGTGATATTTATAATCCCGATCTGGTATAAATACAAATAAATAAAAGCAATATTTTTAATAGGAAATAAAAATTTATTTACAAAAATCACGATACAATCAATATTTTTCCAAAAAGTTCCTTTCCGATGCACTATTTTTGGAAAATATAATAAACGAAGGAGTTCCAGCTTTGAGCAAGAATCTAAAAAACATTTTAAATCAAAATATAACATCCTAAATACAAATTTTAACATCGTTTCGACTGATACTTGCTTTTCATTTTGCAGAATTTCTTTTAATGTTTCTGTAACATCGACCGGGAAAAGCTTCTGCGACTTGTGATTCTCAAAATAAACATTTATGTTATCGGGACGATACCTTCTCTCGTTATCCCATTCTGGTGGATTTGAAAATACTTCGCTTACGTGATCGTAGAATCTAAAAAAACATTTTTTTAAAACAAAAATTATAATATCCGGAACTAAACTTACACGTCGTTTTCTGGAAAATTCTGTACGAAGTCCATCGTTTGATATTCGGGATACAAAAAGACAACCGGCCACACTAAATTATTCTTATCGTCTAAATGGACTTTATTCTCGACTAACGCAGGGAAGTGCACTTCTAAATCGCACAAATTTAAGCTCTCGTATTGGGTATCGACGTTGATTTTTCTGCTTTTAATATTCTTTAGCAGCAGTTCGTTTTCCATCAATTGCTTTTCTAATGTGACCTCTTTCTTGCGTAATTCTTGTTCCTTACTCGCCCTTTTATTAATACTATCCTGTCGTAATTTCGAGATTGTGGTATTTGAAATATCTGAAATAGAATCGCAAAATTGGATGCATCTATCATATAATTCGGTGTAAAAACAACAATTTGCGGCCCGGATTATAACTTTCGTATAATTTGGATTCAATTTTAACGCTAATTCGCAGTCTCGTAAACTAGATCTAAAAATATAACGAACAAAACATTTATAATATGCAAACAACTAATTCTTATATCAAAGTGTTAACTTACCGATAGTTTTTTAAGAAATAATGTGCAGCCGAACGATTGTTTAAAAGCGAAGCTTCGATTTCCGAGTCACCGCACTTAATTTTGATACCCTCAGTGTAAGATAATATCGCCAAACGATAATTCTTATGTTTAAAATTGAAATTCCCATCTTCCTTGTAGGAATTCGCTAATTCTAAGGGGGTGTTTTCGTCGGGATCGTATTTTAACTTCTGTAAACCTTCGTATAAGGGATGCAGTTCTTCTCCGGGTTCCGGGGATTTCTTCATAAAGAACGGGTGCTTATCCATCTCCTAAATCGTTTATTTTGTTTTAGTAATTCATGTAATTTAGTGAACGAGCACCTCTTCCCATCGGTCTTCCGGCCAACCATCCGTATACTTCTTCTTCGGTAAGCTATTTATGAAATCATCTAGTTCCTTGTCCAGTTTTTTAGATAGTTCTAAACGTTCGTGGTTGGTCATTGCTTTCTTTTCCGGTTTATTTTGACCCTCCATGGCTGATTTTATGCGGATTTAACTTTAGCTGCTTTCGTTTATAACAATGATTAGTGTAATCACGTAAACAGGATTATAAAAGTGCGCGTTTGATTAACGTGATTATTTTTACCTCCACTACTGAAATTTTGATCGTGATTGCAAACAAAGTAATCATCACTAATCATAAAATTTTGTGATTTGATTGATCATAAGCAAACATTGGCTGCGTTCAGTGAGTTACGGCGCTAGAAGTCACTAGCGCTAGCGCTCGTTGTCAGCGCTAGAACTCGTAG
>JARFOC010001277.1:0-26937 GCA_031763485.1 Osmoderma eremita | reverse complement strand
TCGATTGTACCAATCGTGATTTATTCAATCAAGGATTATGTTTAACTAAATCCTGATTACATATGATGGCACGAACGTAAGCAGCTGTAGTATAGTTGACTCTCTCTCTTTCTATCGAATTCTCATGTAGTATTCCAATTTGTTCAAGTTAGAATTAAAGGAAGTGAGACAAAAAATGATATGTGTATTAATTACATAACGTATAATAAAGAGAGAAAGCAGAATTTTATAACACACACTTCAAGATGTAATGATAAAAATTTAATTACAAAAATGTCCGAAAATTGCTATAGAGTTGTTGTTCAAAGTATGCTTCTACCTTTTATAAGTTTGTGAAAACGGCTTCGCGGACATTTTCATTCCTTTCCAGAGCTGAATGTAAAACACTTAGCGCTCTTTGGATATCTGTATATAGGAATAGCGAAGGCGGTATATATTTTTTGCTATAGCCATGAAAAAACTTCTAACATTTGTTATACGTTTGATTAATTTGTCTTAAAACGCCATCAGGCCTATCCCGAGAAGCTAGGTCGAACCAGCGCCGCCTATTGACCGCATTCGGCACCGACACCGATTCGGATCTGTTGAAATTCAACCAACTGAAGTTCAGGAAGAAACACTTGAAGTTCGCCAAGTCCGCCATCCACGATTGGGGATTGTTCGCCATGGAGCCGATCGCTGCCGACGAAATGGTGATCGAGTACGTCGGCCAGATGATCAGGCCGTCGGTGGCGGACCTTCGCGAGGGGAAATACGAAGCGACGGGCATCGGGAGTTCGTATCTCTTCAGGATCGATCTTGAAACGATCATCGACGCGACGAAGTGCGGAAATCTGGCGAGATTTATCAATCACAGTTGTAACGTAAGTTTTCTTCGAGTTTTAATAGGATTTTGTTCTTGGGGAAATCATTTTTTAAAAGCTTTATATTCACTTGGCTTGTATCGGTAATGTCAGTTGGTCTCCATCTCTACTCGTGCAATTTTGACACACTTCTGAATGTCCTAGCGATTTGAAAATTTGAATATTTGGGTATCCGAGATGAGAGGATCATATAAAACGCACTAAAAATGATAAAACTAGTTTTCCTAATGGTTCACCCCACACATCCTTGGTGTGAGGTGAGACAATAGGGCTTAGCCGTTTTATATTTCATTTATTAAATATATATATTTATTTACAATACTCTCGTGCACATTATTTCATGTACCTTCGGAAATTTTAGGATCTTTCTATTTTGTGTTAACAGCCGAATTGCTACGCCAAAGTTATCACCATCGAATCCCAGAAGAAAATCGTCATCTACTCCAAGCAAAGTATCGGCGTTAACGAAGAGATCACTTACGACTATAAATTCCCCATCGAAGAGGAGAAAATCCCCTGTCTCTGCGGTGCCGTCACCTGTCGAGGAACGCTGAACTAAAGAACTAAAAGACATTAAAAGAAATAACGGAAAGATTATATTCTTAAAACTCGCCATCGTGTTTTTCTTTTTCTCTCCGTGTAAATATGTATTTTTGTTTTGTGTGCGGACACGGACGGGAATCACGACGGGCTGGGAATCCCCCAAACTCCAAAACCGGATTGGAATCAAATCAAATGGGAAACGAAACTAGAGAAGCGGAAGGGGCAACTCAACCCTTGTTCGTGTGTGTATCGGAAAAGGAATTCGTGTTTATAAAATAAATAAATAAAACGATAATAAAACAAACAAAAAACATCTGCGAAAAAAGGAATTAAAACAAGTGAATTTTCATCGATTAAACTATCAAAAACTTTTTTTTTTAAATTTTATTATTATTATTATATTATAATTATTATAAACGATGATGATTTGTAAATATTGAAAATTATTGTGTATATATCGTAAATATTGTTAACAATAATTGTGTTTTTTCTTCGATCTTTCTCTAATTCTCTCTCTCACTCTCGCTATCTTTATTACCCTCCCTCGAGATGAAATGAAAATAAAATATTAATAAATTCCCAAGAATCAATTCGTATTATAGGTGTGAATATAATATTAATAATAATAATAACAACAATGATACCATTTAAAAAGAGGATTAATATACAAGAAAATGAAATAAACGGAATAATTGTAAATAATTAGCAAATAAAGCTTTAGTATTTTAATCTGTTGCTTTATTTGGTTGAATTTTTATATGCAAAAAAGGGAATTATAAAAATTTACCTCTGTACTTTGGCTTTTATTTCAATAAAATATATTTTTTTCACATTAGAGCGACATCTATTGGAAACATCAGTTTAAATGCAAATTATGGTCGGCAAAGTTACTTACCCTTTATGTGGAGGCAATAGGTTCGTTCGTTTTGGCCACAGTGCTGTGCAGCCTAACACACGCGCAGTAATATTTGATTTCTGTTCGATTTAGTTTATCATAAGTTTTATGACGCCAATGGATGTTCGATTTGAAACTTGCCGCGGCTGTAACGCAGCGTCGAGAATATTACATCCACTCAGAGAGCAGATTTTCGCCGTAGAAAAGCGATAGAAGATTTTTGTATAACGGTAACAAATCGGCGCTGCTATCGATAGATTTGTGTGTGTTGTTGATTTGTAAATCATCTAAATAGATACGTTATGGATAATGAAAAAGGTAAATCAAAAATATAATTTTAATAAACGGTGTGACTAATAGGTAGGTTGGTAATCGTGCGTTTTAGTGCTCCTATTTTGAATGGATTCCGGCACATGCGCAGAAGGTGCCCAAAAATAGGTAACGTTGTCGGATGTATATTATTGGTCAGCGCCGTAAGCGGCAGGAATGGAAATTACATATATCAACATATATTTCAGTTTTTCATCAATATCACCCTTTGAAGTGAGGTTATATTTTATCAATAGTAGGACAGGCACAGAAAAACGTTAAAATTAGGCGACTGATCTCATTTATTTACATTATTTTGAATTATTCTAATTATATTGTTGTTAAATTACCTTTTTGTTTGTTTGAGTATTTTTGAGTTTTACCTTATTTATTTAGTTTACCATGGGTGGCAGAGGTGGTATGGCACTGGCAGTAATCTTAACCGAGAACAAAATTATGAATGATCAGGAAATTAGGGCTCAGAGAGTTGTTTTACAGGATATTTGGGTAAGACTTCCGAATAGGGACCGTCGATTTGGCGATTTATGTGCATGTTAACGGAAAGTGCATGTTTCCCTGAGTTCAAAATGACCATTCATAATGTGAGCAATTGAAAAGAAAGTACATTCAAAAACAAATTAGATATGGTTAGGAATAATTCCTCTTGGTAGCTAGAGTTGTTGTTCGTAAATGTAAAATATCCTTTATTATTATAATGCAGCTGTTCGCTACAATTTTCTTGAACTTTGACTTAGTTTATGGGACCTTACCTAATTTCAATATATTCGTTTATTGTCTTCTGAGCTCTCCTGGCAATTGAGAAGAAAAGTGATGACGTTGATTTGTTTTGTTTGGAAACCTTTGCAGTACCGCCAACAGAAAAAAAGGATTAAACGAATGATATTTTTTATTATTTTACACTGTCTAGGTTTCCAAACAAACGAAATAAGCTATTAATTTTAGCCATTCTGTCATTTACATGTGTTTGGATCTTTATATGTATAAAACTGTGTTTATTTTCTATTTCAATAATTTAATTATTTTTAAAACAAAAAAGTTGTCTACATATCCTTCTCACATTTTGCCGTTGGCGAGACTGTGCAGGTTTCCAAACAAAATTTACGTCACACTTTTCTTCTCAATTGGTCTTCCTGTAAAGTATTTTTCTCTAACTTGTTTAGTTTCATTTTTATGTGGGATTCTTTTTGGGGATTCCTCCCCTGTTAGTGCCCCACATAAATATAATTATAAAATAGAAGGAATGAGATAGAGAGACGAGAAGAGTCATTTACATATGTCAGCACGCTACACATTTGACTTGGGATATTATTAATATTAAAGAGACACAAAATAAAAACATCAGCCACTTTTTTATTCAATTAGATTAGATGCAGAATCAGTAAGTCACAACAAAGTAATGAATTAGTTTGCTTTTATACACATGCTTTACTTTACAAGAATATCGTTAATTGATTTTAAACGTCTATGCACTAATTCGTGAGTTTTACTTGGGGCACTAACAGGGGAGGAATCAGGAAAACAGGTACTCGTGTTGCTAAAACCGGCACCATAAGATCATTCTACTGCCACTGCTCGCGTTTAAAAACTTAGCGCAGCGTCATCCAGTTAAATTTTCGCGTCATGACGCAGGGTGTCAAGACGAACGAACCTATTATTCTTGAGAATTAGGTTTGTTCGTTTTGGCCAAAGCGTTATGCTGCCAAACGCATGCGCAAGCGCAGTCATTACTACCTGGTCGATAAGATCTACTTTCGGACATAGAATAATTACTCGGCTTGTGCATGCGTCTGGCTGCATAACGCGTTGATCAAATCGAACAAATACCGTTCGCATATTTGTATAATAATAATTTTGTATATAATAATTAGTGCGCTTAGGTGTGCGTTTGGCTGCATGACGCATGCAAAAACCTATTATTTAGTACCGCATTGTACGTTTAGAACGATTTAAAATATCATAATCTGAAGATAAATGATGTAACATACGTATGAAACAAAAAACACAATACATGGCAAGTTTTAAAGTAACATTTATTTGTTGAATATACAATATAACTAAAAACGAAAACAAATATTTTTTTATCATAATTATATCGGTATTTTTATACACACATTTCGCTTTCTATAGCATCAAAATTCCATCTAAAATATAAAATAAATACATATATCATATAAGGAAGAAAATAGAAAATAGGGCGTTGAAGAATATTTTAAAACGACATATCAACAAGAATTACTTCCGGGAAGAAGTATTAAAAGAAAAAAAAAATATTACACCGATATCTTCCTATTATTGCACGCGAATTTAGTATTTCATTTGTTAAAAAATATAAAATAAAAACAATTTATAAAAAATATACAAGTTTTCTATTCATTCATCGGGGTCAACGATATATCATTTCAGTAGCGTAGAAAAGGCAAAACAAAATTTAGAAATTAAAAATATGCACAAAGTGATAAAGGTTTGCTTTTTTATGACAGTTAAAAGCAAATATTTTGTAGTTATTTAGGTAAATCATCAATCCTATCGTCTTGAATCGTATCTTTTCATACGATTCACGCCTATATCGCTTAGAGTTGTAAGGTTCTACGTCAAAAACCGACAAATCTAAGGCGGCGATGCATATACAGTACGTTAACCGCTGTTATCGTCACGTCAAAGGAATGTTGGCTCGGGGTCGTTTTATATCCGTTTCTCTATTTACTAGAAATCTAATTTATCTTTAGTGGGTAATTTTATTGTTTCGAATATTTTTTTAATTGAGTTATTTTATTTTACGTCATGAATACTCCTTCAACCAGACAAAAAAATATAAGTTTTCCTTATTTCCATAATAAATAAACAAAATAATAGAATTTTATTTGGGACAAAAGTATTTTTTTTAATTTTAAAAACATTTCATTCTTTTTTCACATTAAAAAATTAAATTTGGATAGGAATAGGAATCAGTATTAATTTTGATATTTTTATGCACTATACCGCTGCGTATCATCTGCTAGGTTGAACATCGTACATCGGTTCTCGTTCAAGTTCGACCGAGAATAGGAGCCCTTAACGTACTGTATATAAAAGTTACAATACATTTTTTTTACCTATATATTTCCTCGGAAATTTCTTATTTTAACTTTAATTTATACATAGTTTAATTAATAAATTTATCTTTATTTATTTTTCTATCTTTTATAAAATATAATATCATCAGGTCTGTAAATCAGTCTTTTTCGTTAACGCTCATTCTTTCTTGTGGGGGGAAAAGTATTTCCTAGTTCTCCCTGATTCTTTCGTGTATAAAATGGCAAAAAATAAAGCAAAATACTGCTATATATAAAATAATAATATATAAAATGGATCTGCTTTTCTTCTTTGTTTTGCACACGAAATCGGGGGTTTCCCGAATAATACAAATAATAATAATAATAGTAGCAATAATAATAATATTATAAATAAAATAAATATGAATTCGGAGAGTGGGAGAGAGAAGACAACGAAATAATCGATCGCCCTTTTGTTGCGAATGGCACTACGATTATGTAGAAAACAAAATGGAAAAAAATGACGTCGCCTACGCCAAGGGCACCCCCGCGAAGTTAGCAGAATAAAAATACAAAAAAAATAATGAAGAAACCGTAATAACACCGGACATAACAAAAGAAAATTGTTAAAATTACCATCACCATGACAACTAGACACGTTCACGGATCTCCTCGCGATCAAATCAAACGTATTTCTATTGCATCGGTTCCCAGTAACGATAAAATAGGGAAAAAAAATAAGTATTAAATAATTGACGAAGGCAGCAGTAAAAATCCATTCTGCTAATCTCCCAACGAGATAACCTCTTTGCGCAGGCGCACTTCGCACCAAACCTACATAATCCTAACCCAATCGCGGATGGTAACGATTCTATTTCTCTCTCCCTATTGCACCTCTCATTTCTCTGTATAATCCGATTTAAAAACACAGCGAACGACTACTTATACATCCAAGAAATGATAAGGTAGTAAATGATCGCAAAAACGAAAAACAAAAAATCCAAACGGAAAATATCTCGAAAATAATATCAAACAAAGTATAAAAACTATTTTTTTTTTGGTGCTTTTGGCGTTGTTTTGTTTTGTTCGGGGAGGCCAAATTTCGGGGATTTCCTAGTTTCTCTTCGCCGAATTGCGGTAGACGTCGCGCGACCGTCGCTTTTTTGTTTTGTTATAGTTCGGGGTTCCCCCGCAATTTTCGAAAAAAAAATTTTTTTTTTGGTCGGATCGTGTTTTTTTTTGGTTTCGAATATTCGAGGGCGCCCCCGGCGGTGAATTTTCGTAAATTCTACCAGAACATGGAGCTCAGGAAGTGGCTGTCGCCTGCCCCCAAGAATCGGCTGTTAATGAAATTCGGGTTTCGTGCCGCGAATGCGGGTTGTCGCTGGAAAGAGCTTCGCAGACCGGGAAAACCTGATAAATAGATAAGAAATAAAAGATAGAAAGTGTCGCCTCGCCGTCGTTTCGCTCTCGCTGCGAGGGGGCGGGGGCGAAAATTTGGAGGAAAAAAATCGATCGAAAAAATGCGGTGAATCCCCCCCCAAAAAAAAAAAAAATCGGAAAATTACAGATATCTGCAATTTTCGTTTCGTAATCTTTGAAAACACCTCGTTTCTAATGAGAAAAAATAAAAACAACATTCTATTATAGTAACAGCAAGAAAATAATAAATATGTTTTTAGTAAGATAATTTTAAATTGTTTCTTGATTTTTAACAAAAATTAAATCCCCTAAAAAACAACTTTTATCAAAAATAATAACAAATTTTTATTAAAAATAACTTTTTCAAATTTAAATTGTTGAAATCAATCGCTTCAAACACAAAAATATTACTACAAAAATTCGAAAAAACTAATCCTTTGAATTCTATAAATTCGCTAAACAAAAAAAAAATTATAGAAATCTGTAATTTTAGTTCCGCAAACTTTGAAAACACCTCATTTCTAATACCAACATTCAAATGTAACATTCTATTGTATTACAATAATATTAACGAAAACCGAAAATATTTCGGTAAGATAATTGTTAACTGCTTTTTAAAATTACGTTAAAAAATTGTACCTTATCGAAAATTTAATAATTTGAAGTAAATTAATACAAAAACGCATAAAAATTATCTTGCTTTTACAAAAATTCATTTACAATTTAATTCTAACTTAATAGTTACAGCGAAGTATTTTTAAGATGTAATTAGTTTAATTCTAATCGTAAAGGGGAAATTAACTAATCCAATACAAATAAATACAAAAACTAATTATATATAATGCCGACGGTTCACATATTCGAACTAAGAAACCCTATGTATATACGATAACTTTAACCGCAACATAATATCCGGTTTTAAGTTGTGTTCTTACCTCGGCTGAGAAAATAGGACTGGTGCTCCAAGAACTGCGCTTTCTGCTTGCTGTGATCGTCCGCCACCCGAACACTCAGTGGAAACGTCGATCTTTCCAACTGTTTTCCGTCCAAGTTTGCTATGGCGGCCTGGGCCTCTTCTCGCTTCGAAAACCTACGAATCCCGACAAATTAGAAGAAACGCGGACATGACGAGATGGGAAACACTCACCGCACGAAAGCGACACCCCTCGGCAAGCCCGTGATCTTATCCTTCAATACGTTTCTCTGAATAATCTCTCCGTATTCCCCAAATATCCGATCGAGGTCCTTCTCCGTTATATCCTTCGGTAAGTTCGATATGTACAAGTTCGATTCTTTCATCGTTTGCCCAGGCGGTCTCGAATATGACACTTTTAAACGTTTATTCCTACAAAAATTGGCAAATTTTCCAGTTTCAAGCAATTTTCTTCACCGCAATATAAAAATTTTAAAATAAAGATTGGAAAAAGCAATTTAAAACAAACAACTTTTTATAAAAACAAAACCCGGCTCAAACAAGTGCAAAAGGATATTTTCTAGGTTAGAATTAAAGTTAAATTTCCCTAAAAAAAGCCACAAAAGTACCTGTAATTTAGCCCGCTCAATGCTTCGATGGCCTTAGCCGCATCCTCCGGTTTTATATACTTAACGAATCCATATCCGTAACTGTATCCGGTCCTTAGATTCTTCATAATGCGTATATTCTCAATCGGTCCTATCTGTGCGAATATAATGGCCAGATCTTCTTCGGTCGTGTACTGCGGGATGTAATTGACAATCAATTTGGTCTTATCGAAGTTGTCATTGTCACCAGATCCGTCATTCTGCCCCGTGGGGCTACCGCACGTATTCGTCGATGCCTCTTGATATTGCTGTGAATAAATCAATAACATTTCTTATTAGATTAATTCCAATGGGATTAGGGGCGAATATGTTTCGTCGAGGACTTACCATGAACGGTCCTAGTCGCTTGTTCCCGAACATTATCCGGATTCCACTCGCTTATATCACTGGGAAGGTGTCCACGCGAAGGGGGGCCGCGAAATACGCCGCAGCTATCGTCACCAGCCAAATCAAGTCGAATAACTCAGCGATAAACCTAGAGAACCGCATTAATGGAAGATACAGACGGGATTAATCAGAAAGCGATTTGAAAATACGTGTGAAATTTGTCTTCGCAAACGAGCTGTCAAGTGCCGTCAACTTGTCGGGGGAGAGGTGAGCACGGTGAGTATCACACTTTTCCGATGCGGGAGCGGATTGCGATTACCGCTTGGACGATATATTTCGTCTGGGAGTAACTGCAATTTTTGCGGGGTATAGGTATGGGTATGCTTCGTGAGAATACCTTTTTGTTTACTGGCACTCGGAACAAATGAAGAATGCAAAGAGATCGAAAAAAATCGAACGTCCCGCGAAAAAAATCCGAACACGTGCTAGTCGTAAAATCGCGCATGCGTGACCGGCTGAACGCACATATTTACGCGTATCACCATTGTAGGTTATACTTGAAAGAAAAATCTTTTCAATACCAACAAAAACAATTCTAATTATATAGTGTATGTAAACAAACGTTATTGGAATTAAGAAATTAGAATTTCTATGCCAAGTGTCCGCTGCAAAAAGAAGGCGCTAGTATCTGACAGTCAAAATTTGTTCAAATTCCCCCTTTTCTAGATCGGACGCAAATATCGCTTGACACCCTCCCTATTATGTCAATTTATTATCCTCATTCAAAAACAATATTATATGCATTCAAGATTGATCTACAGCAGTGTTTTATTTATAAAAAGATCCCTTATTTCCACCAAAGTAAGAAGGTATGCTTTTGTAACCCATTTACACCGAATAGAGAACATTTTGAGGGTCACTGATCGGCGTCGCGACGGCCCGGGTTCTCAAATTCGTTGACGCCCTAATATTCCTCTCTCTGGCACAGTCACATTCGGCTCGTGTCGTCGGGTGGTTGTCGGTCGATATTGCCCGTTAGAAAGGGATTCTGTAAATAATACGTTTTTCGTTGCGAAATCTTAAACAAATATCGTCTTCGTCGATAGCATGGATTTCAAGTCCGAGAATAAGAGAGAAATCGTAAGAGATTGCAGGTAAATCCCGTGGTTTGTATAACGGAGCCTAAGGAGGTTTTTCTTTATTTTATTTGCATTTTTAACGTTTCTCTCCAGTAGCTGTGGGGGTTGTGTCGAATGGATCTTCGATTGTGCTTATTCTCTTTACTTATACGTACTTTACTTGGGTGTATGCTTTGCATATTTAGGGTGTATGTACACAATAAACAGTGTATGGTGGAACATATTAGGTGTTTATAGTGTAAAGAGAAGATGTTTTCCTTTGGTATTTCAAACATATTTAATTTGAATGGACGATTCAAGAGATATTTTATTTGAATTCTTAGAAAAGGTAGACTAAACAAAGTTCCTGTCACTTTATTTATTTTTTTTATAAAATTAAAAGGAAATTTCTTTCAAATCGGTTTCAAGTAGCTTTTTAAATATAGTTTTTATATTAAATACAAGTTAAATTAGAATTTTTTTACGTATAAGGGTGTGTATTATAGTTGGTTCGTATTTCCCGGTTTAAATCTGACATTTCACAAACTGTCAACGTCAAAGAGGCCGCTATAGAAAATCGAAAATTATTATAATAACTTTATTCGTACAAAATTAAGAAATACGATTGGGAAATTAGTAATTGTAATACATCTAATTGGATATTACGAACATTAACGCTAATATTAACGTGAAAAACATGGAGATTTCATCGCCGTTAATTCTACCGCCTGCAAAATCGTTTTCGTCGTCGCTACTCCTATCACGTATCATTCTATTTTTCTTCGAATGTTTCGCTTGTCCTTTAATTTCCTCCGACAGGGCGACGACCATCTTCGGAAACCCAGCGTCCACCAGGAGATCGTCTACGGACGCGACCGCTACCATCTTACCGCTTTCTTTGGATTTGGACTTGATGAGGCCGTAAGGCAAGTCATCGCATACGATTAGGTATCCTTTTTCGCACGAGGGGGCGCACCCGTATTCCGTTTTATTACCGGAGCGATGCAGGTGGTGGAAGTAGACTTTGTTGTTGTTCGCGGTGCATAGCGTGGCGTCTGATAGATCCCGATCGTAATATCTGATCGGGCTCCTTCTCTTACCCATCAGAGACCAATAGCTGAAATCTTTACCTCGCTTATACGCCTTGGCTTGTTTACATTTCCCGTTTTGGCAGAGCATGACTTGGGTCACATTCGCTATGGCTACTGACGCTACAGTGTTTTTATTTATCAATAGACCGCTGTAATTCTTCAAACCCTCTTCCGTTTTTACGCGTACCACGTAGATGGAATTGTCTATGTCTTGATAATAATCCTCGTCATCGTATTCGTCAATGTAATCACTCCTTGAGATCTCGCTCCCGTTGTCTTCATACTCGTTTATTCTTTCACCTGGAATTTCTGATTCTTCCGATTCATCATCTTCCAGTTCATCATCTTCCGATTCCAAAGTCTCTCTAACATCCTTCTTGGCCTCTTTATATTCTAAGGCGTCTAAATCTTCACTGGTTGCATCTTCAATTTCAGTTCTATTGACGTAATTTTGACCATCAGTGGATGGGGGTGTTTCGACAGTCGTATCCGTTACATCTTCCTGCGTTACAGAACTGGTCGATGCATTTTCGTATCCCCCATAAGGCTCGATCGCTTCGGAAGTGGAGGTTTCAATATAACTGGTGATGGTAGTGCTTGTACACGAAGTAATCAGCAAGAATATCGCTGCCAAATTCGTTTTAATCATGGTTTTGATTGCGCAATGTTCTGAGAGTATTTGACGTTTGTGACATATGACAATTTGAAAGGATTATCTATCACAGATAAGTTGATCGAAATCAAAATTTTAAATGTATAGCACACAGGCGAAACTAGCAATTGCAATAGTGCAAAATTCCACCCAGGCAGTAAGGTCACGTTGTATTCACGTCACGACTTAATGACGTCGTGTTTTAAAGGTAGTTAAAGCAAAACAGAAACCAAATCAATAACAATATGTACACAGTTTGTATAATTATGGAAGTTTGTTAGACGTCATATTACGTTGAAATTGTAACCTCTAAATATAGTCATTATAATGACGTGAATCTTTACGAGATTTTTCGGTCATACGACATTGCCAAATCACCAAAAATCGAATGTTAATGTTGGCTGGGATAATTTTGCATTTAAACCATTTCAGAAAGTTACCAAATCTCACGAGACGTCAATCCCAAGGCAATTTTCACCATTGAGTCCGGCAGTACTCCGATTCCAATACCAAAGATCATGGGTGTGGCCAGATGTCGAAGACCAGGGTATGGGCACTCGGCATTTTATTAATCCTCTACCTCCTAGGTGTCCTATTCCTATCGGCAGTCACTCTACACGAACCCAGGAGCAACACTTTCAATTCTAAGGTACCGAAATTCGATCGACGTCGCCTCGAAACAACTCTCTTTACCTTCCAAAATCCAGGTATCGGAGTATGGCCAACATTTATCGCGATCTAGAACCTTGGAATACGGCTCTTCGATCCTAAGGCCGTCCCTGCGCCGCTCCAAGATCCAATGGTGTTCGGAGTTACGTTTCCTAGAACCGCCGCAGGAACCGGTGGCGCTTGCGTCGTTTCCCGGAAGCGGAAACACGTGGTTGAGATACTTGTTGCAGCAGGCGACAGGTATTAGCATAGAATAATGATGTTTGGGCGATTGCCATATTTTTCTATACATCTAGGCATCTACACTGGATCCGTGTACAAGGATTACGGCTTGTTAAAGAACGGGTTTCCCGCCGAGAGTGTCGTAAACGGATCGGTTTTAGTCGTTAAGACGCACGAGTACGGATCTCTAGCTAGGAAACCTTTTGCTAAAGCGATTTTATTGGTCCGGGCACCGGCTCCCGCCATACAGGCTGAATTTAACAGACAGAGTGGGGGTCATATCGGTTTCGCATCGTTGGAGCGATACAAAAGAAATAGGGGAAAATGTAAGTAAGAGCCGATAATTTTCCTTAACCTTAAAGTAAATTAAATTTGACAATTTTTTTATATAATTCCCCTAGGATGTTTAATTGTAATATTTTGACTTTCCCGTATATCCCTGTATATCAACTCCGCCAACACTACTAACATCGCGGTTTATATTTAGTCCTAATTGACAGGGAAATGTTTACCTGAAGTGTTTGTCTTTACGTACAGTGTGGTACAGTCACGGAATGCTCGATAAGATATTGGCATTGTTAATAGTTAAACGTGACTTGTTTGTTCGGTAATCATTCTGTGAAACGCACATAAGTTTGAGCTGTCAGATTCCTTTTAATCCCTAAACACAACATTTCACCTTATCTGTTTTTGTGGCCATATGTTGTACTTATATTTTTAACGACATGCATAAAGATATGAGTTGATAGTGTTACAATATGTAATGAAAATTGATTTTCGTTTGTATTTAAAGAGATAATTTTATATTTTATTTCTGTATTTTCACTTTGTTGGTGTTTAGCGACCTCTATGAGGTTGGGGATGAATCAAATTGAAAAATTCTTATGAATAACTCCGTGACAATTTACCTTCTGATTTGTATTTAAACAATTAAATAAGTATTTAATTTGGCTTATATTTAAGTACCTAATTTTCAGTCAAATTTCCGTGTTTTCATTTTTTTTTTTAATTTCCGACACCTATGAGGTTGGGAGTAAATTAAATTAAAACATTATTGCTGGTAATTCGCCAAAGATACTAAATTTTTATATTTTATCATTTCACTTATGTTTAAATAGTCGATTTTATATTAAATTTGCTTATTTCGGATAAGTTCCTTTATTCAGCAATTGATGGCATCTGTTTCGCCATCAATGGATGTTAAGTTAATTTATGGTGGTTGTTAATGTTTAACCTAACCTATATGCCAAATGCGAGTATTGAAATCAATTGAAATATTCGCTGAACATGGAAAATTGTTTATTGTCCGCATCTATTACTGCAACTGTGTTAAAAAAAACATTAATTTTTAATTGTAATTCATCTTCTAAGTGTTATTGTTCCATTGTTTAAGTCAATGTGTACACAACCTCTGCAACTATTAATCAGATCCATCCACTATTAAAGCAGATGGGATGGATGGAACATCAGGAAATTTTGATGACGCCCTAGAAATAGGGAGAATTAAAAAATTCCATCTTGTAGTTCCCCCGAAGACACGTAAAGCTTATTTGGCCTACACAAATTGCATTTCTTCCGCAGATTGGCAACAGTTCGTCCACGACAAACTCGTAGCCTGGCGTCAGACCAACTTGGACTGGTTACGCAATTTTACGGGTCCGACGCACGTGATTTTCTACGAGCAATTGGTGCAAAACGTGGAAAATACTGTCCGCACGGTCTTAGATTTCCTAGAATTGCCAGTTTCCGATGAACTGTACAACTGCGCCCTGGCTAGAAAAGAGGGTATTTACCGGCGAAAACGGCGAGCTATAGTATTCGATCCGTACACTGCAGATATGAAAAGGCACATGGAACGCGAACAAGACAAGGTTTACGAGGAAATTTACAATGTGGCCATGCCCGCTCGCAAGCGAAGGTGATCTAAGAGTTCTTAGAGAGATCAAAAGTGGAAACGTCCCGAAAGGTTTTATTTTATATTTTTAGTGGAATAAATTTTAAATTATTTCGGTGGAACTCCTTTTTTAAATATTTTATCCCCTTAAAGAGGGAAATTTGACAATACTGCCTAAAAAAGTTCTATACGAAAGCGTTTTTTACCATAAGAATGTGAACATAATTTGATTTTCAGCAGGGATAAAGTTGTGCTCAAGTTTTGAAAAACGAAAATTATAAATAAAAATGTCAGTCACAGACTGGGCTGTTAATTGAAGGAAATATTTCTTAAAATCGGTTTAAAACTTAAGAAATAAATCTGAAATATACAAAATGAAATTTGAGGTTATACAACCAAATATACAGGGATTTTGATGATATGGGTTGCATACATTCCAGGCGTTTATGAAGTAAAATGCAATTTACTGCAAGAAGGAGGAATTTTCAACGTGTTAAAGTGTTTCTCGTCATTGAAAACAAGTTTTAAAAAAGAAGAAGCTAGTATTAAATAAAAACGTAATATCCAAACGATATAAATTAGAAAAAAATAGTTTTTAGTAAGATAAAGACATTAGTTAATAAGGAAATATATATCTATACATATTAATAGCTCAGCATTGGTTACAATAAAACGATTTTTTTAAAGTTTCCAGCACTGTTTATGCAAAATTATGACAGATTAGTGCCGGCAAAATGCCTGTGTTCAAATTCAAAAAGAATCATGTACAGCCAGCATAAACAGGGGAATGTTGAAATTTTTAAAACTCATAGGCCTAAAATCAATACACATATTTAATATATTTAGTGTATTTGTAAAACTATGATAAGTATATGTGTCAACGATGCTTTTAATCGTCAGGTTTTTGCTCTCCATATTTTTACAAATTTCATTACGAATACATGTAATAATATTTACGTGTATAGTATGGACCAAAAGGAATGGAAATTGTTTGAATCTCCCGCTACGTAAAGTGCTAAATTTTATTAAATCTTAAGTTGATCATAATGAGTTTAAATTATCCCTTCTAAAGTTATTATTTCCTGCAATAAATAAGCTTAATAAACCATTATTACTATTTCTTTTTTGAATTGTGTCTGCGTATTAATTTTTCGTTTGAAATTTTAACAAATAAAACCTTTTTTTTAAGTCACGGCTTCTTATTTCCAGTTCTTCATGGCAGAAAATTCAACTTGACTTCAACCTTTTTAACTCACCTTGTATAATAACAAGAAAAAATACTGTGATGGTTTAATAGGAGAAATATTTAAAGGTTTTAAATCATTTTCTTATCTGTAAATACATTAAATACGCATTTCTTGTGTTTGATTTATATATTTTATACAAATTATCACTTGTATGGTATCACTTGTATGGTATTTTGTGTGCATATCGACGTCAAATGATCATCACCTCATCCAAACAATTATACCTAGATATATGATGTATGTAAAGAAGATATCCAATTGTGAGTACCCTAGGACCAAAATTATATTATATTATTGTAACAACCGATCGAGTGACACTCGAAATCTGTGTAAAACGGTTTTTAAAATGTGCTTTATAAGATATGTTTATTGCTCTAGAGAAATGTAAATAAAAACTTGTGTAAATAACATGTGTTCTAGCATGAGAAATAAATTATTATTAAAAACATTGAATGAAGAAGTTAAATGATTCAAAATAGTTTGCTATTCTTTTTACAGGTTAATCACATATATGTATGTGTCGGTGTATTACATGATCGCTCCGAATTTATTGTTTTTTAAAAGTTGGCGGATATTGAACTCTTCTGCTTATGTACAGTGGCACCACCTGCAGTTGGGATTCGTGTACTTAATGTTAGTGCAATGAATTACAGGTTCCTGTATTTTATTCCATCACTTTGGTAAATATCGGATATCGTGGATGACTTTTGTAGGGCATTATGATAGGTTTGTTCGTATTGGCCAAAGGATTATGCAGCCAAACACATCCACAATCTCAGTAATTATTTCCTTGACGATAAGATCTTTGTTCGAACATAAAATAAATGCTGCTGTTGTGCAGGTGTAAATGACTACTACTAGCGCCACCTTTAGTATAATTTTTTTAATTCCGCGGCAAATTTGAAATAAAAAAAGTACTTTATTTTATTTTAAAGACCTTTATGTTTAATATTCGAAGATGTGGTGCGAGACAATTAATAAAATAAAACACGTTCGAATGTACATATTCACTTGCTTATATTTTACAATTATTTATACAATGTCTGATTTTTCTCCATGTTTCTTGTTTCACGAAATACGCATGTTTAAAACTGGCTCACAAGCAACGCGTTTTACTTATATATTTACTTTTTATTTGTTCGTTTATTTGCGTTAGGAAATATATTATATTTTTTGTTCTTAAAAAAACCCGCACGGAGTCAGTTCTAGACAAACTTACATCGCATTTACTTTATTTAAACGGACAGAAAAGTAACACACAAATTAATAATTAATTAATATCAATAACTGCTGTTCAATTACAAGTTCTTTTTCTATGCTACATACGAGAATATTTTAGGGGGACGTTGTTTTTACTGGCAAAAAAAATATATGTATATTTGTGTATGCATTTGAATGTATATATGGTATGCATCCATTTAAGAGTCGTTTATTTAGGGATAAAATAACGTTTATAATGATAATAATAACTGGAGTAGATAAAAATAAAATCTAAATACAAAAATAAAAAAATAAGTACGTCTGGCAGCCTGAAAAGGAACAAATAACCCTAGAAGAATGACAGGTGTGAGGAAAGCGAATTGTAAGCAAAAGAAAAAAGTAACTAAAAAGAAAAGATTGGCAGTAACACAAACTTCAATATATTTTAATCAAAAACCCTACTTTGGAATCGGCCAAAATCTGTTTTGTGACGGTTTCCGAATTTTTTCAAAACTAAAATTATTATTAACCCACCTTTCTTTAGTTGCCCGTCATTGATATTTTGTACCAAGCATCGTTGTTATTAAAATTAAAAATTCACGTAACCTATGTTATACTATGGAATGTCGTTGTTTTGAGTAAATAAAAAAAAAATTCATGACAAATATACAGAATGTTCAAAATTAAGTGAACACAAAATTTTGTATCCAAATTAACCAGTGCAAATATTTTTTTTTGTCTCTTGATTATTTTCAATATTGAACTTAAATTGTCTTGTAAAGTATGTAAGATACAGTGTGTTTCATCAAAATTAGAATTTTTAAATTAATATTGTAAAATGGGATAAGTATCATAGGCATATTGCACAAATATTAGATTAACAAAAACAGCCTTTCGTTGAAGATATTTTTCAATAATTGATGGGAAATTAAGATATTTTAGGAACAGTAAATGGTTCAAGCTGTATTTATCATATATCTACGTCCGTTTCTCGTTCTGAGAATGGGAGAAATAAGAGATTTTAACGGAATAAGATCGATACAAAAGAAAAATACACTTAGGTTTAATATACATAACGAAACATAATATTTCTATATAAAAGATAAAATAAATACTGAAATTAATTCATAATAATAATACTGCGTTACATATAAGATAAAATAATATTATAAACGAAAACAAATCGGAGAGAAACCATAGGAAAAAAATAATAATAAAGAAACCTTTTGTTCATTTTTTTAACTTAACAAATTGGCAAGTTTTATCATTAAAAATGGCAAATTCATTCGATATTTATTTACACAGATATACGAGAGAAGAGATACAGGGAGATGTTAAAAATAGACTAATTTATATACGTAGTACTTAGTTAATAATAAATATGTTTCGTTCATTTCTGAAACATCAATTATTAATCGATTTAATAATCGAGGAAGTTGCAAATTTCAATTGAATATAGAAATAAGACCATTGTACATTGTTTTCGTCACCATAAGTAAGATTGTATTAAAGAAAATTTAACTTTCCCGCATTGATAGCAACATCGTAACTCAATTCGGTTTCCTTGGTTATTAGATATTATTTTGTTACACAGTTGGTATGGCATTTCTCCCTGTTTACATTGATAAATTGTTTTGTTTTTCCTTTCAATACAATCTTAATTATAGGAATTTATAAGAATGGGTAATGGGAATTATACTTCCATATTTTATTGAAATATCAAGTGGAAGCTGTATTTCCCCAATATGAAACAAATGCAATAGAGACGGTTCTACTGCGTTTATTTCATATACAAAATATACAAAGAAAACTCATCAGTTCTCGGGGAAAATAAAAAAAAAAAGTATATAAAGTCTATATACCGGGTGTTTACTGAACAAACGGGTAAACATTCTAAATTCGTTGGTTATTTTAAAAATATTTTGTCCTTTGAAAGGCCGGTTTGCTTGGAAGATACAAGGTGATGAAGTTCTTTGGACAAAAACAGTACAATACACCGATTATTGAAAACGGCTGTATAAATCAGGTAGTAAGTTTGATGTCATAGATTCTCTTGACTTGTCATTTTAAGGTTAAGCAAGCCCAAAATTCGTATCTAGATGCCGTGCGTCAAAAAATCGCTAATTTTAAACATCTTCTTGAATGATGCTATTTGTTTTTAAGGTTATGTATGTACATTTGATTTGAATAAGGATTGCTCGTTCTTTATCATTTCGCATCGTCAAATCGATGTAAATATATCCGTCCATATAAATATCACCTCTGTTCACATCGTTTATAAGTGGAAAACGCGTAACGACATCAAAATAGCTGGTACCTAACCCTAGCAAAATCTGTCTAAACTACATCTGTTTACAAACTTTAAATCGCCAATTCATCCAATCACGCTAACTTACTCATATGGTGAGTTGTAGAAGATTTGGAAAATCGGATGGGTGTAATGATTTAAGAAACAACTCCGGCACTTTTGAAAGAGTTCAGCAGTCAATTGGGATAAGAATGGAATCGTGCATCCTAGCTGGTGGTAGTAATTTTCAGCAGTTCTCATAGATTAAGGAGGTTTATTAGGTAATAAAAAATGGTTTTTGTAAAAAAAAAAAAATATTTATCGTCTCGATCTTCGATATTGAAAGGTCAACAGCTGATATTCCTTTGTTTAACTCAGATAATAGAAAAAAATGGATAGCAAGAAATCGAGGAATACGTCTGGTTATGGTGGGGCTGGCCATAGCTTATGATAAGATACCTGCTGGCAAAGTTTAGGTTTCAGAAAAAAAGAAACATTAATATCTCGCTTATATATGCAATCATCTATATCAAGGGTATCCTAAGTGTGCGTCGCGGCTGATAAAAGTTTGGGAATCCCTGATCAATATAATAAGTCAATGTTCAAAATAAAAATAAGAAACAAAAGCTCCTGTGGTTTTCAACGGACCAAAGGCGTGTAACAAGGCTGTTGTTTATCCCCAATTCTATTCAACATATATATTGCTGGTGCTCTAAGACAATAGAAACGAAAATACTGTGGTATAGGTTTAAATATAGGAGACAACGCTATGTTATGCATCATTATGCAAACGACCATGTTGTGATTGCGTAAAAAATGGAGCTTGCAAGTGAATACAAAAAAAAAAAACAATTGGTTTGTTAATTTGTCTTGCTCTGAAAGTTCGGAGTGTTTGAAGTATGAAGCCAATGAAGTAATTAGAGTAATTTAGAGTAGCAATATTTTTTGGGACAAATAAACAGCTGACAGCTAACCTAACTAAAACACCATAACGCATATTGAAAAATATCTGCTTTATGTGGATTTAACTTCAGACAAATACTTTGTAGGTTATGTCATCCAAACGTGTTTGAATTGTTTTGATTGTTTTAACCAAAAATCATAATACTCCTGCTTTGTACTTGGAGCAGAAAGAACATGTTCCACTTTGTCCTCAGAACAAGTGGAGTAAGACAAATAAACAAACCTAATCTCTTTAGCGGGGAAGTCGAGAGAAAGCCTGGAGATCTGGGCTTGGAGGAAGAAAAAAATAAAAGTTGTAAAGAATATATGTATTTGGGAATAAAATTAATAAAAACACTGGACGAAGTGGCGAAACAATTAAACATGAAGGCAAAACGGATAACAGGTAAAATGAAGATGTTAGAAGACAGATGCAGGTAGCAACAATACTTTTGGAAGGTATTAAAAAAGAACAGCTAATCTAGTATGGGCACGTCAGACGTATGGATCAGAAGAGACTTCCCTTTAGAGGCTTTAGAATGGATCCCAATGAAAAGTAGAAAAAATGAAAAACCAGTAACGTGGATGCAAAAGATAACCAATGCAATGTCCAAGAAGAAATTTAAGGGATGAAGACTGTTATGATAGGAAAGCTTGGAGGTTAGGAACCGGAAGGGGTATAACACCCAAGCGGTCTCCCGAAAATCACCAAAGAACAAAATATTCTTAAAACCGAAAATAATTGTATTTTTATCGTACGTTCAGTAAACATCACGCATAACAATTATTTAAATAAATATCGCTCGTGAATGTCTACAATTCAACGAACCGAAAGAAGCTGCGCCGTTACATTTCAGTCTTTTAACGTTTCAAAAATGAATAAAACCACATTTCGCAAAAGGACGGTGTACCAAATGTATTTTACTATTTTAATAATAATAATTGTTATAATTGTTCGTTCGAAGTGTATATCACTAAATAAAGAACCGACGTTTGTTACCTCGCACGTGTTCTTTACTTATTGTATCGTAAAAATCAGTCGGAATAATATACAAACTCATATTATATACGCGGGGGAATTCCCTCGACGCGCTTACAATCATTTCCCGTGCGTTTTCGGGATTCCCTCGCGTACCAAAATCAAATATGTACAATAGAGTTGAGAGAAATAAAAAAGAAAATAGTCGACGATGCCAATTGTTTTTATCTTGTCTATTTCGACCGTTTTTTTTGTCGTCTATTTATTAATTGTAAAAATGTTCCTTCTTCTTCGTTTACGAAATAAAAATCTGCTCTTACGTACGATATACTTTAAAACCTATTAGAGTTAATATATACAATTTGCAAATATACACATTTCTTATCTTATTTTGTTCTCTTACGCCCTAGATGCTAATAAAACATTTCCCGGGAATCCCCGGGCTTACACGTGCGTTTACTTATTTTCTTTTCAATAAATAAACTTCTGTAATGTTTGTTTTTAGTCGAATCGGGTCGTTTTAGTATCCGGTTTTTCGAGGTTATATCGAATCCCCCCTTAAGGTTTCGCTTGTTTTCGAGCCCTCTATCCATTTTTGTTTTCGATGACGTGTCATCGTACGAATAATTTATTCCGTTATTAAGGTAGTGCCGTATTTGTACCTATATTTTAAAAATTAACATTACAAAACGTACAAATCCCCCGATTTCTCATTTTTAAGGCCTTAAAATTTCAGGTGATTCCCCTAGATTCGCCGATCCGTCTCCTCCAAATTCCCAAAAGTTAAGCCCGCAAATCCAGAATTCCCATCAAATTCGATATTTAAACCATGGTATAACCCCGGGATATCAAAGGCTAGGCGTCGCTGTAGTGGCTCACGTCGTTGTTGTGTTTCTTGGGTCTCTTCGGCTTCTCCGTTTGCTCCATTTCCTGCATACGACGGAACCGGACGAAGCCCTGATCATCGACTAGCATCGTATCGGGGACTTGGTGCCTTAGGTCGTGATTAGGTAGTGTTTGCACCCCCAGATGGGGGCGGGGGTGGCTCTTTCTCGACCTACCAGTCGTCGATCTCCTACCGGAGGTGTTCGAGGAATTCCTCGACCTCCTATCGAAGTCTGATCGTTCGAATTCGTGCCTGGTCCTCTCGTATTGATGCTGGTTGTCCAACGGTTCCGAATACACGTTATTCGGATCGTTACCACCACCACCACTACCGAACGAATCCTGTTGATAATCGTCGTTATTGTATTCGACGTCGTACTTCGGTTTCGTATAGTACTTGGCGGCGTCGTAAGTCTTTCTAGCGGAATTCCTATCGCTCCTAGACGAGTTATGCGTGTTCCGTTCGAAGTTGCCTTGCGAGAAGTTGTTTAGACTGGACTGATCGACGTTGGATCTCGAATCGAATCGGTCCGAACCCCATTTGGGTCGCTCGAATCTCTCGAAGCGTTCTCCGTCACCCTGGTACCGCTCCAAGGTCGATTTCTTGTCGAAGGAGTCGTTCTGAAAGGCGTTCTTGAGCAAATTCGGTCTCTCCACCGGTTCCGCGGGGATATTATCTAGGATCATCTCGCTCCGGCTGTAATTCGTAGCGTTCGGATTGGTGTTGCAATTGTTCGGGTACATATTATCCGAGCTCGATTCGCTAGCCGCGCACGGAAACAGGGGGAATCCCACCGTTTGCTTTTCCCGCTGCGACATCTTCAAACTGACGACGATCCCCAACAGGGAGATAATGGCTATTTCCAAGATACGAACGGACAGCTCGAATCCCCATAAGATCCAGTGGTGGTTGATCTCTCCGGAGAATCGATCGACTTTGATGAAGAAGAGGGCGTAGAGTTGAACGCATCCCAGTAACACGAATAATAGAGCGATCGCGATTGTGATGTGGGAGGCGTAGCTGATGTTTTGCGTGCATATCTCGGATAGGTTCTGGCTCTTCTTGGCCAGGACGTTCTTGATTATCCGATACAAGTATAGGTAGCTGACGCCCAACGCGAGGGCTAGTAAGACGAAAACTGGTTTGCACACGATCAAGCTGGCCCGCTCGAAATGTCCCAGAGTCTCCGATATCGACAAGCAGAAGCACAAGAACATATGCACCACTCCGAACATCACTAGAAACACCGGTCGCGTCTTTACTTTCAGATGAGTCAAGGTCCGTTTCAACAGAAACAGGATCAAAACGGCGAATGTCGTGGCCAGCAAACTCAAGGGGAAGTTGTGTAGAAAGTCGTAAAGGAACACGTTGAAGGATCTGTCGACATTGTACGGATCGTACATCAAATAGAATATACGCAGCACGCAAATTACCGTGAGCATCAGGTGTATGGTCAAGAAATAACTCTTCGAGAACATATGAGGATCGTTTTCGTAACGTACGAGTTGATAGATCGAAAACAGGGCTAATATCACGAACAACAGAACCACCAAATACACATGGACGTTCCAGCATATCACCCAGATTTCGTTCGAACTAGCCTTCGTAACATTATTTCCGTCCTTCGCCTTGACATTCGGCAAGTTCACGAATTCGGAACTTTGCGTAGTCATTTCGTTTAAATTATTATTTATCCGCTCCGAAACCTCCTTTTTAATAGTGACACTCTCCTGCGTGCGTTCCTGCGTTTTGTATTCCACCTCCTTCTTACTGACGGGCGGTAAATTTTCAGTCTTCACGATATCTTCCTCGTCCTTCACTTCGGTCGGACGTTTCTCCAACGGCTTCTTCTGCGTACTCTCTTGCGTCGACGGCCTACTCTTGATTTTCGTTTCGGGTCTTTGTATGTTCGGGGTCGCCGTCACCGTACGCAACAGGATATCGGAAATATCGTCGTGTCTCCCGTTCGATCCCGATAGAATCCTAGTTATCGACGGGACGTTACTCTTGTCGTACTCGAAGGTGCTCTCGTTGATTCGTCCCCGGCCGTACAATCCGCCGAAGGACCGATCGGAATTGAGGTTTTGCGAAGGGGTGTTTAACGTCTTTTTCTTCTCGTTTCTCCCGTCGAAATCCGTGTTGTTATTACCACCCGTATGGCTACTGCGATTATTTCCCAACGGCCTTTCGGGCGCTTTCTCGACGTTGATCACTTTATTCGGTGGCAAATCCGGTATGCGTTTCTCATTGTTGGGCATCAGCGAAGGCGGGGGAATCGGCCTGCGGTTAACGAAACCGTCCGAGTTAGTTCCCCGCAACGTCGGCTTGTCCGCGAACGGATTTAGGTACTCCGGTGGTAGTGGGGGCGTGAAGAACGCTCGACTGGGTGGAACGTAATTCGGGACGTCCTTGCTGTAGATAGATTTCGTCGGTCTAACGTTCCTCAGTCCGTTATATCCGGTACTAGTTCGAACAGTTCCCTCGGTAACCGCCTCGATCTTCATTTCGAAATTAGGTTTAAGCCTGTCGTTATTGTAGCGGTTTGGATTATCGTAGTTCTTGTTGCTGTTACTCTTCAGGATATCGGCGGCGGGAGCCGTCGTCGGAAGTGCGTGGTCCTTCTCTAAGTTGTACCCGGGATCATACTCGCTCCTATTTGCTTCGTCGGGGGTGTCGTAGTCGAAATTCGGCCGATTCGAACCGGGTTTCTTGATGTCGACGCGATAAAACTCATCGGAACCGTCCGAGTATCTGTAAGTCGTCAGTAGGGGTGTCGCTAGAGTCGTGACCGGATAGGCGTTATCCGGAATCGATCGTTTAGTCGTACTACCGTACGCCACCTTGTTAAAAACGGCCGCTATGTTCTGCTCCAAATTGATCTCGTCGAGGAAATGCTCCGTTTTGTCGAATTCGTTCGCGAACGCTTCACAATTCCCACAGGCGACGCTCAATATCAACACGCAAAGCGTGAAATTGCATTCCCTCGATCGCCTCGATAGACGCTTAATGAAATTTTTAAAATATAGGCACATATTGAATAAATACGACGAATATAAACTTATAATCACTACGTAGTATATACTTAAATCTATGCTATTCGCGTCATCACCGTTCGATTGACTGAATCGCCTGCTCTCCGAACAGCTACGACCCCTTTCGAGTCCATCACAATAAGTACCGCAGCAGCAACGTTGAGTATTACAATTATTCGAAAAGAAAAGATCACAGCTGAAATCATCATCATCGTATTCACTGGCATTCGCACCACCGGCTGAATTCAGAATTGTCGGATTGGAACCGTTGCGACAGTATCCGAAACATGTCGGACTGTCACGAATACAATCCGAAGGTGTGGGTCGGTGTGGATCCCCGGAATTATCCAGATAGGTCCCATACGAACCCTCTTGTTGTTCGAAATGGAGGCTGGAATAACCCCAACGGCTAACGCTCCATGTTCTCATCCGCTGTTCCCTCATCTCTCTCTCTCTCTCTCTCTCAATGGAGCATCATCTTACGTGTCAATATGTATGGCTCCTATTTTTCGAGTATTTACCTGCGGAAATAAATCGAAAAATTGAATCAGTTTTGTACGTCCGATAAAAACATTGCAAACAGACAAAAATTGAATTTTGATAATTTAAACTAATTACAGTAAAAAAATTATAATAAAGAATTTAAATGAATCAAAAAATTGATTTTATAAATTTAAAGAAATTACAAAAAAAGGATATGTAAACATTTTGTTGGCGTTTGACTTCTAAGGTGGGTCGCGATAAAAATTTGCCATATCTGTATATCGTATCGAATAAGTAAATTAAGTTGAAACAAAAAATCCTCGTCGATTTTACGAATTTTACCAAATTACAAACAAAAAATTTAAATACATCAAAACAATCAAATCAATCTTTTAAATTAAAGCACATTACAAACGAAAAAAAATTAAAAAAATTATATGAAATGTCAAAATTTTGTTAGCCTTATTTTTTTAAAGTTGTTTTGCAATAGATATTTGCCATACGTCTGTATCGCATGGGTAAATGAAAATGAATCTGAAATGTCGAATCAATTTATGATTTTAAACACATTACATACGAAAAATAATTAAAAAAAATTATATGAAATGTCAAAATTTTGTTAGCCTTATTTCTTTAAGCTGTTTTGCAATAGAAATTTGGCATACCTGTATATCGCATGGGTAAATGAAAATGAATCTGAAATGTCGAATCAATTTATGAATTTAAACACATTACATACGAAAAATCATAAAAAGAATTATATGAAATGTCAAAATTTTGTTAGCCTTATTTTTTAAAGCTGTGTTGCAATAAAAATTTGCCATACCTGTATATCGCATTGGTAAATGAAAATGAATGAGAAATGTTGAATCAATTTATGAATTTAAACACATTTACAAACGAAAAATAATAAAAAAAAATTATATGAAATGTCAAAATTTTGTTAGCCTTATTTTTTTAAAGCTGTTTTGTAATAAAAATTTGCCATACCTGTATATCGCGTGGGTAAATGAAAATGAATCAGAAATATCGAATCAATTTATGAATTTAAACACATTACATATGAAAAATAATAAAAAAAATTATATGAAATGTCAAAATTTTGTTAGCTTTATTTTTTTAAGCTGTGCTGCAATAAATATTTGCCATACCTGTATATCGCATTGGTAAATGAAAATGAATCAGAAATGTCGAATCAATTTATGAATTTAAACACATTACATACGAAAAATCATAAAAAGA
>JARFOC010001276.1:8876-21266 GCA_031763485.1 Osmoderma eremita | reverse complement strand
TACTTACTTTATATTATTATTGATTTTCTAGTTTCCTAGTTGTCTTTTTTATCTTTGGAATATTTCTCCTTACTACTGCTGTATTTCTATATATAAACGTCAATTTATATCAAGGTCGGAAGCGATTATTATATTTACAATTTATTGACATGCTGCATTATTATAATAAAATTTAATCATTGCACGAGTGTTGCTCGAATATCAATATTAACTCTAAAAAGCCTTATTTTAGGGTTACTCCGAAATATATATACAGTATGTATATATTTATGCGCTCTGGAGTGTTTTAAGTATGAGTGAAGTGACGCAATTGCTAAGACGAGTCTTAAAACGTAAATTAATATTTACTATAATTTGCACCTATAAAACGCCGTTGCTACGAGATAACAGTACGCCGAATACTAGCTTGGTTAACAATAAGAACCACTATCGACCACTATAACATACTGTCTATCTTTTGATTGTTGACAATAGAGGTTATGCGAATAACAGAGTGACATACGAATATCATCTATACAAACACTAAAATAGAGAATTTCCCAATGATTTAGTAAATTATTATAACAAAATGTGCTTCAGCAATGACCTGGGTTAATTTTGTAAACAATACAGCATAAATGCAAGTCCTATAAGTGTATTTTACTTTGTAACCATATTTTATTCGTGTATCTACCCCAGCAAGATGTGGCAACGCCGTGCGGTATTCTCATAGGCGCTTTGGTCTTCCAAAGGACGAATTCACTAATTATGAGAACCAGTATAATCGCCTACGTACTTATGCAACCATATCTACAACTATTGGTATGGCTGTTATACAGTAAGTAACACATCTATCCTTGCAACATTCAAAGTTAGTTAATAATATATTATAGTTTGATTTTATTTTTTTATAAAATTAATGGTGTTTAAATTTTAAGATATTTACTAAATAACAAGCATTTATTCAAAAGAAGCTGGTAACTTAATGGTCATATTCACTAAATTGCGAAAAAATCGCTTGTTACAAGCAATCACGTCCTTCATGTTATGTAGTTACATTAACATCAGTAATAATAACCGTTCATGGAATGTTTTACAACAAGAAATAATCATAACCTCACAGCTGGTAGTCATCTCGAGTGTAATACATTGACGACTTTCTAATCTTATTATCAGATTTATCAAAAGTCATTTATGTACATACACAACTGTCAAATTAATTTGCCGCCTTTGAGGTTAACTCCTTTAGTTCGTACGCTGTTAGAATGGCAACAAACCACCATCTGTAGTGATTTTAACTGTACATCGTACTTGAAGCTACTTTGAACATACGTAAGTAGCTTTTGAAAATACATACTCATTGTAAATTGGATTTTGAGACAATCGTAAATTTTATCTTTTATTTAT
Organism: Osmoderma eremita; assembly: GCA_031763485.1. Classification (NCBI taxonomy): domain Eukaryota; kingdom Metazoa; phylum Arthropoda; class Insecta; order Coleoptera; family Scarabaeidae; genus Osmoderma; species Osmoderma eremita. Next base: position 19,880 of record JARFOC010001276.1, on the reverse strand, counting down.
CTCAAGTGCGCCTTAGTAGAGGATAAACGAGCAAACAATGTTTTCGTATTAATACGGCCATGAAATAATACTAATTGAAGTATTCACAAAATATAGATACTTAAAATTAGCAAGATAATAAAAATTCTATTTATTTAGTTGTATTTGTCAACTTCACTTTATAATATCAAGTTGATAAATTTGGATATTTAGAATGTGTGTTGCATAACGATTAAATTAGTTACATATACAATTTGTTGTGTTGGTAAAGAGAATATAATACATTGCTACAAACTTGTATCAATCGTTGAGCGATACCAACAACAACCATTTTATCAGTTACAACCAGCTCATCTGGCATGATAAAAATGTGTACTGCTTATCACATACATATGTTATTATTCATTATAGCCAGTAGATTACTAATTATGCATCAACATTATTATTTAAAAATAGAATTGTTATAATTTCTATTGGTAAATTGGAAATAGGGATAAATCTGTACCTGAAAATCGAAAAAAAATTTTTGAGAGTTCCTGAAAGATTTCCAATTTTTAGGGCCAAAATGTATTTAAAGCCGGTTCGTATCTTTGTTTGTCCTTGTTATACAACTCAGTTGGTAACATATTTTTATAATTGTCAATGAAGTGTCACATCCAAGGGCGTAGTATACCTTAGTATACCTTTGGTGTAAACCAAGGGTTACTCGACCAGTAGAGAGCTCTGAGTGCAAAACTTTGTCTAATAGAACTTTAGACAAATTGTTATCGTTATTTTTATTATTATTATTATTGTGTTTCGTCTGGTAAGCAAAAAGGTTAATTACAAATATAACCTTTAGGAATACATTAATCGAAGCTGTCAACGCGTGTTATTTGCAATCACTTTCTGAACAGAATTATAGTTGGAAATAGAACATGTTCTGCTTAAAAATCTGCACTGCAGAATGCACACAGTTTTTGGCACATGTTGTGTATGACATTATGCGAAAAAAAAGCTTGTACGTAAGAATGAATAGAGTTATGTATGGCATTATGTAACCTGTCAAGTTTGAAATATACGAGATTTGGCGCGATTGTCTGTTTAGTTGGGTTCGCAGACCACCAGAGGGATAGGCACGCAATTTTAACGTTAAGTGCCCCAACTATCCTTACTATATTATCTCTGGCCACATCAAATTATAATAACTGTCAAATAATTATAACTTAAGAGTCTAAAATGTTCAATTTAGAACACAAAGCTTTTCTTAACTAAAAGCTATTTTAAAAACCATTCGATTTTTTTTTAAAAATTAGTTGTTTAATTTTTAAAAGATGCATCAAAATCGTGCACTTTTAACATTTTAAAGCAACATAACCTAAAATTATTATTTGTCAGTTTGTAATACAGTGACATTACTAATTAAGCAATGTGATAAATTTTGTTGCACAACACAAAGCCTGCTCCAATTATAAATTCATTCGATGGCACAGTACAATCACCTTAAGAATATGGAATTGTACACAGTTACCAACATCGAGTTTCGTACGAGATGGATTTTTATAGGTATTAATATAACAAGAATATTATGCGATTTATAATATTTCAAATATTACTTATTTCTACATTCTAATATTTAGGTTCAGAAACTTTTCCTTCTAACTGTACCTTTACCCTTGAGCAGAGAGAACATGCACAATTGTCTTATCTCTATTTTGATCATGCGTATATAAACAGCTGATAGCATTCAAGTGTAGAAATTGTATTTATTTTTACTTGCGGTTCCTGAACTTGAATTTATATCCTATAAACGGGATAAAATTTGGAAATCATTCAAGAAATCCATTTTTGTTTGGATTTTCATGTACATTTACACGTATTTATCTGTCTAATATTGTTAAAGTGCTAATCGGAGGTAAACCTGTATAAACAGAATTAATTTAAGTGTTCATACAAGAAACTAATAACCCAACGATATCATGTCTTAGTAGAATTGAAGGATTATGCAGTAGCAAGTTATATTAAGTTTAGTGTACTCAACTGATTGTTCTCCTTTTTTTGTGTATTATACACAAAAAAATATGGAAAAAAACGAGTGAAGGGAAACATCTGCCAAATTTTATTTTTTAAATTCATCTAAAACGCATTTCTTTATATACAATAAAACAAATTTAAATAGGTACATATTGTGTTAAAGATTGAAACAATAATTATATCAATTAGATATATTTCTGGCACCCGCAATAAACTTAGATGTGCGCGCTTATGTTTTCCGTAGCTATTTCTGAGTAGCGACCTAAACGCCGATCGCTGGTTATAACTTAAAACTGTATTTATTACAATCCAGTGCTAAAATAGTTTGTTTGAATTTGATAGAAAAAAAATCAAAATAACCTTTTAAGCCCAAATCAATTTTACCCACAGGGAAAAGTACTTTAGCAATACAATATTTCAGCTTACCACATAAAGACCTTCCAAAACTCCTAACAAAGTGACCAATTCGGAATTGGGAAAGTTCACGTTTTCCTGAATTGCTAACAGAGGCCGCCTAACGCCGGCTTTCAAAGCACGCTGGATTCCCTTCACCGCAGTTTCCCTCAACGATCGGACATCGTCGTAGTCCACGTCCAACGGGCCAGTTGGGGCGTAAACCAATCTTCCAGATGGGACATCGGGCAAAGGAAGTACCGCAATTTCCGTCTCTAAAGTCGAATCCAACTTCAGAAATCCAGAGATCGTAACGGCCAGCACTTCCGGCCCGACTTCCTGTCCGTTCACGTGCACCAAGACCACAGCGTCATAGCCGTCACCAAAGATTCCCTGCTCTTCGCAGATTTCGAACGAATAGTGGCTATAAAGGAATTCCCTTGTTAAATGCGCTCGTCTAATTTCAGCGATTTCCCTTATTCTTAATACTGAGCATTGTTTACCTTTTCAAATCTGCCATATTCTTACTTCCCATACTTTAGTTGAACTGCCGACGATTTCGTCGTTTCCTACTTTGAGGAATCTCTGCGTTGTTGCGCTTTAGGAGTGGGAGTGTGTGTGTATTCGCAGTGTTCGTACCGCCAGCCAATAGCCGCGAGGCTATCAATAGATGCAAGTAATCACCGCTGTTGGAAGAGTCAAACTAAAATTTTTATCACAAAATCTAATAGTTGACCATAGCTATCACAGATGGCCAACGTAACCTTACAGATTCCTTTTATACATTTTCCCTACATTATCGTGAAGTTGCGCCACTGAGACACAGATGGCCAACTACAATTTGGAATTTTCAACGCCTGATAGGTTATGATTCTCAATACAGCGTCGCGCATTGAATAGCGTGCATTATTAATATTATAAAATTTATAATTTTAGTTATAATTTAATATAATATGCAGTTTAAGTTTATTTTACTATTAGTACTATTTAGGGGGATTAAATGAGATCTTATTTTCTTGAAATAAAGGCAAACATTATTACATTTGTAGTTTTTGGATAAATACGTAAGTAAATTGTCAAAATTATTTATTTTAAATTTTATATATATTTCATTTTTAATATTACCACTATAATATATTAAACATTTATACAATACGGAGGTATTATCTTCTTTTCTATATTTAAGGATGAGCTACGCTAAGAGTAACAATGAGTCATATTGCAAGTAAGAAGAAAATCTTATTATTTTATCTGTTATTACATTATCCTAGGGTTTTAGAGATTTGCAACTCTCCTCATAACACCCAAATGTAAAAGTTCTTATTCTCTTATACAATCGATCTTCTTTTATCGAAGTAACAGTAATTGAAAAAACAAGGAAGCCGTCATTTTCCGATATATATTATATAATGTAAAATATTTCACCTTAAGGAAAAACAAATACTTCTACTTACCCCTTATCTGCTCCGTTTGTTAATGGTGAAAAACATCTACTTGTAGCTAAAACCCTTGTATATAAGTAACAAGGCTAAAACTGATAATGCACTCAACGTATTCAAATGTATGTAACTGCAGCTGGCATGCAAAATATCGGAATATTGCATAAGATCACATGTTTTCGCTGAGTAAATGTGGTTTTCGCTGTTAGCAATTAGAAAATGATTCATTGTTTATTGGTCCAAGCATTTCTGGGTGCACTTTTGTGCTCTTTGGTGTACCTTTGAATTAGATAGTAATTAACATAAACATATTTGTTTTATTGCAGCTTTTATGTCAATTGTATTACGTTTTTTAACGATGATATATGTGTAACACCTGTCGTTTTTTATGGATATGTTACGGTATTACATAGTAGATGGCAGGAGAGTAGCAAGTTGTTTTGACAGCTACAATCAAATTACGCAACGAAATATTACTTTCATTTGCTTTTGAATTAAGATGGGGTATAGACAATATATATAAGAAATAATTAAAAGCGATCACAAGTACAACCACGAGCAATTTAGTATAACCATGATTGGATAGGTATGGAATATCCCCAGTTCCAAATATGTTCCTCCCTTTAAGTTGGTAATACTTTTTTTATCAACTCCAATTTTAAAATCTTTCCCACAATATTTCTAATTTAATAACACATCTCATTATAAATATTTTATTGCGAAAGTGAGGGAAATAAATAATTTACATGAAATGAACAGTTCTCTTGTCTAAAGCGTAACCTAGCATCTCAAGGTCTCTCTGTGGTCGACGATCCGGAATAGTAACCAGAGTAAGCTATATTCTGAGCGGAATCCGATGAGGATCCAGGCGTCCATATCCTGGCGTAAGGTCCGCTACCAGACGGTTCCCAACCGGGTTCGTAGGAACTGGGCGTGGAACTCAGTGGGGCACCGTAGATGGGCGCCGGAGGCTCTGGCATAGCCATCGGATTCATACTCATTGGCATGGGCATACCTGCAAAGTACCACGATTCGCTTGATCTCGATCTCCGAAGAGACGAATCCAAATATATTTACCTGATTTTGTCACTATTTGATAAATGACGAAACCGAGTACGATGAGGATGGCAAGCTTGCTGAGGATCAGCGCCTTCATCGCCTTCAGTCCGACTAATCCCAGAAGAATAGGCATTAGGGCTTTAAGCTTTAGTTTGAGGAGCAGTAAAGCCGGAAGAAGCAGTTTCTTCTTGAGAAGGCCACGAGCTGTGTCTGTAAATGACGTGATGTCCATGATTATTCAACTTTTGTCTCGATAAATGATAACTCACTTTCGTTTTCCGGCGATTGGAAATCTAAACCTTTCTGGGGATTGTATACCATGTCGGCTTCGCCAAAAATGAGTTCGGGTAACTTGTAACGAAACTCGTGTGTCTTCAATACTCTCGCTGCTCTTTTGAATATGGCCGCATCAATATTCTGAAAATAAATTTAATGCCTTGATGAAGGAAGTCAAGTTATCTAACTGGATTTAGATATTTGGAACTACATATATATGATTGGCCAACGCATGTTATAAAGGGTTTACAAGGAAAGTCATAACTATATTGATATTCTGATCATTCTCATGTCGGATTGATTGAATTGATGGAATTTTGCATTAATGATATACTAATGAGGATACACTTCATTATCATCCATCCAATCTGTGTCATCTTCATCAAAGTGATCGTACATACCGTGTTCTTTTTGCAACGTTACACATAGATATTTCCTACAGGTAACGTTAACGCGCCGCATAAACTATATTTAGAACCAAAATTGAATTTTTTTAAAGTAAAATTGATGCTTTCAATTTAAAAGAAAAACTTTAAAATACCAGTACTTGTACCAAATTAATGATTACGCGAGAACGTACCACACGTTTCTGATCGTGAAAGTAAAAGAAAAGAAAGAAAAAAGTCTTTGTTTACCTTCATGCTCCTAGCAGATTCACTTTCGATATTCAGCAGTCCGTCCAAATATTTCAGAACTTCGCCCTTGACGCATCCCATCTCGACACAATTGCTCATCACCGAACTGAGCAGTTCATCCCCCGTCATGGGGCTGCCATTGGCGGCGTACCCGCTTGCTACCGCAACGGCGAAGACTACCAGTGTTAGTCGGAACATTGCTTGCGTGTTAATCGTGTTTAGCGAACGCGTGGGTGCGGTTATATATCGAAGCGGCGGGTTAGGGGATCGATTGTGCGTTGCCTATTAATTGCCACCCAAATAGCGCGTCAGTTTCTTTATGGAAACGGTTCCGCTATAAGATCCGGTGCGGGACTGCGCGTTTCTTCGCACCTTGTCACTGTTTTGTGACGGAATTTCGTTCGCTGCGTCTTCTGTGCCGTACATAATATACAATGGGATATGAATACATTGGTACTTATTGTCACTAGCTTCAATGATAAATACATCGAAACGTTTCTTTTCCGGATACAAAAGGAATACGTTTTCTTTAGAAGTCATTTCTCTCTTGTTCTTTTCCAATTAGAAATTAAACTTGATTAGTTTGCAATTTACAAGACCATTCTTGTTAGAATTCAGTAAACGTTTCCCCATTAAGGTATTTAAAATGCACGTACATAATATGTATAAATATTTATGGCTGATCTCCAAAAAAGTTTTCGTTTTCAAACGAATATGTTAGATGCTTAATTTAGACGTTTCCGTTTAGCTTTTTCCGTTAGGAAAAGCTGCATTTTCTAATTTCTTTTATTAATTGCTTGACCCATATTATACATCTATAAGTTGGTTTGTTAATTTGCGCTAGATTTTATGATTAATATTCCATACGTTACCAAAACAGTTTTAATTATAAATATGGTTCTAATGAGGTATCCAAATATTTTTTTATGATTTTATTAACCGTGTTATGAAAAAAAAGGATAACTAGAATAACATAAACCGAAGCCGGTTCAAAAGGCGACATAATCATGAGATCCATTTGATAGAAATGTCTTTTACCACTTCTGGCTCCAAAATCCCTGTCATGTAGAGCGAAAGAAGGCTGATAAGGCTAATAGGACGACATACCTAGCATAGACCTGAGGTGCTTCTTAAACATAGTCAGTGGCATCTGCCTTTTAAATATTGCAACATATTCATTGTAGATAACCACAGCATTATATCGAAGAAACCGTCTAAACATAGCTGTTTTATGTTGTGGTAAGCTCGTAGTATCTCTTCCTCTAACATAATATTATGACTTTCCAGTGGAAAACGTAACCAGCCTATTTGGTTATATTTATAACTAATGTGACCATAGTTCCAAGAGGAAAAACGTATTTGCAACAGGAATTCTGTATAACTTGTTTCATTTTACAACAATCTAGATGGGGCTAATACACTAAAATAGCTTATGCAAAGATAGACATTATAAGTGACTCACGTAACTGCTTTTTAGAAGAAAACTTATAATTTATTTATTTATATACAACGCCTTAAGTCGAATGTATATGCACTGACATAACCTAGCAGTATATTCATGAAATTTCAGATCATTGTCCAGAGTTATTTCTAGTAGTTTAATATGTTTTTCAAAAGTTATGCTATTCTGATCTATTGCGAGTATTGGTTCTAAACTTAATCTATTTCTTTTAGAGCAGAACAAAATGCAATATTTAAACGCAAATTGTGGCAAAGTACCAAATAAGATGTCAACCGCTATTTATATTCATCTCTGCAATATGAACATCAGCAGGATTGAAAGTATTCAACAACTGAGTGTCATCTGCATAGCCCTGAAGTAGTGAATATCTAGCGACCCGAAATAAATTGCCAGTATGTAATATAAGTAGCAGCGGTCCTAGTATTGAGCCCTGCGGCACACCCTAACACATCCGCCCTACATACGATCCTGCTACACCAATAAGAACCCTTTGTGTCCTGCTACCAAGGCAGCTTTGAATCCAGTCCGTGATAACGCAGTTTCTCACACATCAATTTATAGTCTACTGTATCAAAGGCGTTCGAGGAATCCAAAGATACTACTGCAGCAGCCTTATTGTTTCGTCAAATGTTTCATGTAATTAAAGAGCGTCGTCTAGTTTTTGTTTTGGACTTGAAAGACTTTTTCTCCATATTCTTTCAAAATACGCTATACCAGTGTTTTCAGCAGTTCCTAAATGAAAATGAAGTTATCAACACGTCAAACAAATGACTTATATGTAGTTCCCTTTTAGTCGTTGTCTTCCTTTAATTGCCTCAAGATGTTTACTACTAACTGCTTTTCTGAAACAGATGAATGAAATTATCGTGAAATTACCGTACACAAAGTTGCTCAAGCAGTTGTTAAACAAATATGGGATGGTGTTTTAATGCCTCCGCGAAAAGAATGAGGCCAACCATTCAAACAAAAGAACCTTATTGACCGACCATCTGATATTGCCCGTGAAATCAAACGCTTCTCTAGTAAACGTCAAGCAAAATTGGAGCGTCACATCAATCCAAAGGCCGTACAGCTCCAAGGTAATGGTGAATTAAGACGATTGCAGGGCAAAAACCCCATGAACTTATGTAAACACGTGCAATACTAAAGCAGAATAAAGGATGCTATAGATCGTCTCAACCTCTGAATGCAGTACAGTGCTTATGAGAATTCGATACGCGGTTGCCAAATCGTCGAATCAGCTGTAAATTATTACTTCCGGTTCCGTTATTTGGGTTTCTGGCAGCTAAAATGCATATTTTGAGGAAAACAGTAAAACATAAAAAAGCATAATTTTTTTATTTAAGAATCAGTGAAAAAGCCCATAATTTTATTTATTAACACTCAACACTAACGTAAATTACATTTCGAACATTTATTTAGGAATTGGGATATTATACAATTTATTAAATTTAAAGTAAAATATATAATCCTATAACAACTAATAGTTTCCACTTTTGTAACAAAAATAGCTGGAATCATACAAATCCCCATATAATACAATAATATTTAAGAAATGAATAGCAATTACACACAAATATGTCTTGTTTCAACTTTTAGCCAGTCGATGAACCAGTTTGATTTTCAGATGATGACGAATCTGTTACACGAATAATAAATTCTTCAATGTCATCTTGCAACTTATCCACTATCCACATTTCCTTTTCAATATGTTTTACATGTTTTACGTAATTTTGCCAATTATCAACTGTTACAGTGCTATATGCTTTTCGAATTAATTCCTCCATACCTCTGCTCCATGCTACCGTTGGAATTTTTTCTAATTGTCTGCAATGATAGGAAGCATTATTAAGAACAATCACTTCTGCGATATATTTGGAAGCAATTTCTTAGTAAGCCAATTCTCGTATGTCTCTGAATTCATCTCATGATGAACATCAGCAATGTTTCTCTTGCAGAGAAATGCATGAACTAGTGCAAAACCAGATCCAAGCCCGATTGGGGATTTCAAGTCAGTACTTAATCCTTGAATAAAAGCTTGGCGACTATTTTGAATTGTAGTTTCTGTCCAAGTTTTATTTACTGCATGCCCTGTATTCACCCATGATTCATCAGTATATATTATAGTTCGACCAGAAATAATTAAAGAAATGTCAAATAGCAAGAACTAAATTGTACCATCTTCTCTAAATTTAAAATATAAATAATAAATAATGCCTCGTTCGATGAGTATACTTTTACGTCCTACTTTTTTAAATTCTAAACCCATATAGTGTAATAATCTATGTAAAGGTGCTCGACTGAAGTTAGGGAGATCATCATCAGCATTGGCAGCAGCAAGAATTGCATTTGATGTAGGTGGCATATTCTATATGAAAAAAACTATGTACTTTCGAATAGGTACGTGCGTGTTCTCATCATATGTTTGTAATCGGTCATTTAATTGTATGCCTTTCCTTTTCTTGGGTCCTTCAAGTTTCCTTATCTAGTTATCTTTAATTTTTTCGGGCACTTCTAGGCAGCCGAATTTTGTCAAACTTGGTAGGTATAGTTAGTCATATATCCTAAGTGCACAAATTTCAGCTCCCCATACCATCTAGTTCGGTCTATACGCTCCTCCAGAATTCCTCGATTGCCGCTTAATACGTGTTCCTTCAGGTTTTCGACTTGGTAAAGAACCAGTTTGTTGCTCCTGTTCTATATTATACACTGTACGCTCTGGACAACCCAAAGCTTTACTTGCTTCTTGAACGGCAGCACTCACATTCATAGCATTATTAAAATAATTTTAAACATTTGCAATCATACACTTCTCCTTCAGGCTAAATTTTCTCCCATACGCCATTTTCTCCGTATAGGTTCCACTAATACAGTGAAAACTGTAATTAAATGTATAGGTTATAAAAGATATCCATATTACCCTGTGCACGCTCGAAAAAGATGGAAGCATTTTGAAAAGAAAAATTTATACAACCATATATAAACAAATTAACGTGGAATTTAACTAAAAATATTTTAATACTACGACGATAACGATTGAACACCATGGCACCATGTAGCAGAACAGAATCACAGCAAACAAGTGATGGGGAAACCTTTACAACATTTGGCAAGTGACATACTGTCTCTTGCCAGAACGCAGATTAGGGTGATGCCGTGTCGACTTACTCAACATGGCAACCTAAGGAAACATCCACACATAATGAGAGTCTACAGAGAGAGACTTCTGTGTAGACTATGCATTGAAGAGGAGAAAATAGCCTCTCACATTAAACGCCCTACCAGGCGCAATAGACACACTGCACCGGAAAGGGATTTGACGTACACTACTAAACCTTGTCTGGGGAATAGATCTATTCGGATAATCAAGAAACAATCGAATGCAGAGTAATACAATAGGCCTCAATAGGCCGCAGTGTTAAGGGATATCAAACACCTTTCTCTGCATTAGCGACTCAATCAAAACCTAAATCTAATTAAACAGGAGTACGTGCTTTAATTTTAAAAAAAGAATATGTAACATACTGTACTATCCCCCTACTCTCTTTATTATACTATATTAATTTTATTATTTTTTTTTATATATCATTTAGAAAAGCCCCACGTTGCGGTGCCAATTGTAATATTCCCTCCCACTTATTACTTTTTAATTAATTATGTAAATTAATTGTATAAAAAGCCCCAATTGATAACGTTATAATTTTTATGGGTCGCAATGGAACCTACCTTACATTTAAATACTCCTATG
>JARFOC010001275.1:0-14209 GCA_031763485.1 Osmoderma eremita | reverse complement strand
TTTGAAAGACGGCAAAATTCCCGCCCCCAAACAGAATACCAAACATACCAATAAACAGAAACAAACAAAACCAACAACCGGAATTTCAACCAAACGGAATCAACCGAACATTCTGACGTACGCCATTTGTATGGCAAATAGTGTTATTAAAATGCCTCACACCCCCAATATACAATTTCATTGCATTATACAGCGTGCTTCATTATGTATGGTCAATTTTATATGCAAATCACTGTGAGTTCGAGGTCTTGTATACTGCAAACGAGACAATCTGAAATAGTGTATCTGCATTCAATCTTACCTAATTATTTGTTAATATATTGGCTGCAATGGGTGGATAATGACGTCAAGTGCTGAAATGCGGGAAAGATACCAATTTCGCTGTAATTGGCGTAAAGCTGTTGGGGATGTCAAGACTCTAATAAACTTGGTGGTTACTACTTGACCGAACCTATCTAGATTGCGCGCTGGATGGCCTCGTTGGAGACATAATAGAGAGTATCGACAATGGTACGCAAAGTCTTATTCTGAAACCTATTAAAGTTAGTTATTGTACCTCATAGTCGTATTCAATGAGTTCAAACTGTTTTCAAAAGGTTTTTTGAGGTATTGTTAGCTTGGAAAGTAAGATAAATATAATTGTAACAAGTTTTTTTTTCTAGACAACTCTTATAGGGGACCTTCCCAGTAATCGGACTAAAGCCGGGCACTTTTTATGTTGATTTCTTCCAGAATTGTGCTTCTAAGTTGATTTTCTCCATTGACATTTCCATCTGCCACCAGAATTAAGTTAATTATCAAAGAATTAACTTAGTTCTTGTTCATTTCCCTTCTGATTCGAAGGATACTGGGACTTTCGCAAGTCTTCGACAAATACCAACTTTTCTTGATGAAGCACGAGTCGTGGTTACAATTCACGGTGGCTTAAATACAATCACACTCACATGGAAGTCTAATGTCGTCGGAGAAGGGAAGTAAATAGACCTAAAGGTAAAGAAATTGAGTTTACGCATCGGGAGGAAATATAACAAACTTCTTCTATGCAGAACCATCATCAACCCGATTTGGACTTACGGAATAGAGATTTGAGAGGGTTTCAGTAAGTCAAGCAGAGCCATTATTCAAGAATTTCAATCGAAATACTACCAATTGCTGATGTATCCTGGTGCATATCAAACCAAACATTTCACGAAGGTCTACAGAGACCTAAGGAGAATATGTAATCACAACCAGTAGCATAAAGCACCATCCAAAATCAGAAGGGTATTCACAGAATCCATCGAATAGTGAGAGGTTGAACGGAGACTAGCCATCAGACCTGCGAGAATAATCAGGACTCTTCGTTGCAGGAGACCTTATGACGCCATTTTAGCGCAGTTCAAGCCATAAGCTGATCTTAAACTATAGAATATTGTATTTATGATCTGATCATTTTTTAGTTGTCACTGAGCTTTCGCCGAAAGCTGTTCATGTCCTTCGTAATATTTCCATATTCTTCCTTCCACAAGTAGGTATATCATATTTTACTACGTAATCTGCTGTTTCAACTATACATCACAGAGTTAGCAATATATCTCGCTTAAAAATTAAAATTATCTCCAGAAAACAGAACAGCCTCCACTATGGAAATGTAAATATTGGAGGGTCTACTAAGTGCAACCGGTTACCCTACCATTATGCATGGACGAGCCTCGCCGTGGCGCAATGGCCCCTCGTTATGATAAAGGTTTGATAAATATCGCCCAAAGTTATATTCTTCAGTACCTTGTACCTCAAAACCGGGAAGATCGGCGATGAATTTTCATTGCCGCTTTGCATGTAAATTACTTTTTTTCTGTGTTTTATGGCCGTAACAATTAACGGAGAGTGGGATAATTAAACCGATTCCGAGGTACCACGGGAGGAATTAAATCTGAAACTTTGGGTTAATGATTTATGGTGACCCATTTTTTTCTCTTGATTCATTTCCCGAATATATTTTCTGTTAAGGATGCATGTTGAACGGATAAGGTTGGATGAATGGAAAATGGAAAATAGATACACATATACATTATGTACGTTGTATCTTGTGTACATTTATTGTTGAATCATGTAAATAAGCAATTGTGTATATAGTTTGCTCTTTCTACAACGTTTTAATGCATTATCGCATGATATTTTTAATATTATCTTCTTAATTATGGGGTGATTGCAAAATTGCAATTTAATAACATAGTGCGTTTGTTATTATAAGTGGTGGGGTTGAGTGATGGTGACAGTTTTAGGAAAAGTCCGAATTTTCAAAATACAAATTTTAGCTCAAGATTACAGAGCAGAAACACATGAATAATAAGCGGATGTTTGAGACAGAAGTAAAACTTACTAGAAAATTAAATGATGGTGGATTACCAGATATATTAAAGAATATTCTAATATAACACTGAGTTTAACATTGACACAAAGTACTTAGTTTGATTCTCAATATTGCAAATTATTATTAGCTAAGTTAGTACAGATTATCTACCAAGGAAACTAGGGAGAAAAAGAGTGAAAAAAATAAACCTTACCTAAATAATCTTCAGCCTCAAAAATACAAAGGAATGTGGAATGAAGAGATGATCTATTTATTCTGAAAAGTATAAAAGCTTTTCATAACATTAAAGAAGTAAACTGTTTTAATTCATTACACTCCTTTATAAGGTGTCACTTTTTCTGTTTCTGTAAGTGTAATAGCGAATTATAATGTTATATAAGCTTAGCACCAGACAAGCGCAACCATTTGCCTCCTTTGTGCCTTTTTTCTGACATTCATAATAAATTCAAAATTTCATTTTCATGCTGGCTAGTCATATCCTGTAACATATGTAATCAATTCAAAATGAATTTGTCACCCTATAAGCACATTAAATTTAACGAAAAATGAGCGATAATTTATTACGTAGCCCACCTGAAAGTAGAGAAATTACATTTGAGGTAACTATGACTTGTGATTATTTTATGTTTAATCCACTTTACAGTTTGACGATACATTTTTTGTCGTTTGACATTTCAATTTACCACTCTTGAAAAACCAAATTGCACTACTTTTTATATTATAGCAATGTGCTATAATGGGATATTAACGCACCGCTTAAGAAGCGTTAATAGTCTTATTGTAAAATCAACTTAAAATAATGTTTTTAATGCGTATTTTGCTCTTTCAAATCTAACCTCAGAATTTGAACAACACTTCGAAAATACTCCCATATACACTGGCATCAAATTATATAATAAGCTAGCGTGTTCCATAAATGGGCATAAAATCTTTTAAATTTGAATTAAGAAAACTCCTTGACTCTTTAACTGAATTTTATTCTAAGTTGGGTTGAATTGTCAGCCGTGGCTGCCTGTAGTTAGTGGTGCTTGAGTCTCTCGCTAAACCTTTGTTTTACATATTAAGTTTTATTTATTATTAAGGATCGACTTATCCTATACCACTTTGTACTATATTGTACCTCAAAGGCCTAATGGATAAATATATCATTTATTAAAAATTAAATACATTTATTTTAGGCTTAATGTTTTATTTAATTTTATTTAATCCTATAAACAGCTGGGAGCCAACTTGCCCACCATCCCTTCCTGAAAACTGCCCGCGGGAGCCAACTAGTGCGGAGCACTGTGCCTGTGCAAATGATCAAATCAGGCATTTTTATGGATCCAAACCCAGACAGCTTACGAAAGAATTTACAGCTTCAATGACCAAACTTGTATTAAATGCATGACTAGCTTTATTTCAATGATGTAAAACTTACCGAAAACCAGAAGATTATACTGAACTGGTAGAAAAACTATTTTTACGTTTAGAAAATATGGAATGTGATATAAGTGCAAAACTCTACTTTCTTGCACAGTCATCTGACAGATTGCCTGAAAATCCAGAGATTTAAATGATGAACACGGAGAATGTACGCATAATGGAGAAACGGTGTCAGGGATATAGGGATTCGTATATGATCTCTGCCTGCTTACTGACTTGCTGATCCCTGATGCCACATCTTTCTAAGTCTACACATAAGAGGAAAGCAGCGAAGCGAAATTTCTTGCAAGTTCATAATTAATAGATATGTATTTTGTCCTCTTTGCGTAGCAGCTTTTTTTCTGTTTTAAACATGGGTTATTTATATTTTCGGTATAAAAAACCTAAAATTAGTTGGAAACAGCTTAAAAATCTGAGGCAGATATTGTCTAAACTAGTGTTTACAATTAGTGTTTTCAAAAGATATAGCGGCCTCTATTTCATCGAATTCAGCTAACAATAAGTACGTCAAGTACCGCAAACATGCTGTAGAAGTATTGTTCTTTTGGCTTCTTGATATTCTGAATTTTCTTTTCCCGATGCTCTGGTTTATGCTTTAACGTGAGCGCTTAAATCTACCACTACATAGATCAATAACTACTGCCCATTACTAAAAGATACACAGAAGGTTATAAAAAAAATTAGAGGTATATAATTTATAGATTAAAAAAGTTAGCAAAGATTTGAAAATAGAACCATCAAAAGTCAGTTGGCCATCAACTACAACAGCGAGGAATTTAGTGCTTCAGACCATTTACAGATATAAAAATAGAAGTGGACCAAGCACAGAACCTAGTGGAACTTCTATTTCCAACCAGTCCTAATGTATTGGAAGTGCTGTTTCTGTATAATAACCTATTACTTATGCAACTACGACATCACCAGATTAATACTGCTTCCTAATATACCCATGACTTCTATTGAAATTGTTTATCGTTTCAAGTTTTCGAGTTTTTTCGTAACAGGGGATAGGTTAGTAAAAAATATTTTCGTTTTTTTCGTTTTGCTTCCACGGTATGTGATTTGTTACGCAATTACCACAGTTAATCATTACGAAAACATTTCGGTACACAGTTTTAATCCATTACCCCACTTAAAGAACAGTGCCAGGCGATAATATCTGGGACCGGGACCATGAACGACATAAATTTAAATTAGGGCGCCGTAAATTTTCTTTAAATATTGACCCGTGCCGTCGAACAACCGCAGAACAGCTAACTGCTAACTGTTACTTGCAGCCTTCTCTCCCCCCGTAACTTTCACCGTCGACTACGGACCAAACGACAATCTGATCGCCGTCAAAGTGGGGCACACGTAAGCGTTGCGTTCTAATGGGCGCCCTTCACCGTGGTTGCTCCTCCCTTGTCCTCCCTTCCACCCTCTTTCTGGTATAAAAATTTTAATTCACCATCGGCAAACACATAACGACACTGCGACGTCGTTTTACATTGATCTACAATAAAATCCCTTATCTGTTGTACAAGCTTGAATCTATCATGACTCGGGGAGTAAACTTTGTTATTTTCGTCTGTTGGATAATGCCCAATAGTCCAATACTCTCATATAGATTTGGCAGACGGGGTTACGTGTTTGCATACGCAAGCCTTCGAGTAAAAATCTTCCAGAGTCTTTATACAGGATCTCCCAAGTTGCAAAAAATTGGTTAATTCTAGCAAAATGTTCCATTAAAATACAAAATTATTAATAACAGGAAAACGAAAAGATA
This sequence comes from Osmoderma eremita, assembly GCA_031763485.1. Classification (NCBI taxonomy): domain Eukaryota; kingdom Metazoa; phylum Arthropoda; class Insecta; order Coleoptera; family Scarabaeidae; genus Osmoderma; species Osmoderma eremita. Next base: position 8,666 of record JARFOC010001275.1, on the reverse strand, counting down.
TAGGTATAGGGAAACCTAATACTAATCGCAGCAGAATTTGATTATGTGCAGCAAATATACACAGTGTTTCTTTTAAGAAAATTGAGTTTTGGACAGTTAAACATAATGAGATTCGACACCATATCGCGACCAGACTGTAAAACTTTCAGGGATATTTAGGCTATGATTTGAAAGTCTAAGGGTTACACCTTTAAATGATAAACAACTTGAATCTTGAAATTTAAGAGTGTCGTAAAAACATTTTCTTTTTTAATGAAAAGCAGGCAAACCGATTTTTTACATAAGTTTGAAGATATCTCAAAATGGGTTATAGTGAGGTATAGTGAAACCTTAATATTTTGTAGTTAGAATAACGTTTAGAATCAGAATTTGCAATAAAAATTATAACATTCCATCTAAAATAAGAAAGCTTATGGGGACCTCCGGTCAACCGGAAGTGATGCAAAAGTGAAAATAATGTACTCTGAAAGGTCACTATGACCAATGGCAGTGTACTTATTTTCAGAATTTATGTTAATAGGCCACTCAACTTGGGAGACCCTGTATAAGAGCAGGACAAAAAAGATGTAATCGTTTTCTTTACACTAATCTGTATCAATTTACTGTGACACCCATCTTCTTAGATTACTATAATTTAGTAAAAAGAAATGAGCAACAAAAAACTCACAGGAGAAAATTACACTAACTGGAGGCGTACGAGTGAAACCAAACTATCCATGTTTAGGCAGCAATAGAGCAAATGACGTTCATGGCATTACGTCGCGGAACTTGCAAGTCGCCCAAAATTGTAATGCGCCACCTAGAGGTTACAGGGCAAGGCTCCAACCAACCAGATGGTGCACAATAGTAGAAAATCCCTGATTTTTTGGGAAAAGCTTACTATTAAAGATAAATGAAAACTGCAAATAACTAATTTAATGAAAACCTGTAAAAATGCTATAACTAAGTAAAATATTAATATAAATTATAAATATATCTTCAACAACACAAATTAGTGATCCTTCCAAGCTATTTAAATAAATTCTATAAAGTATTCAATAAAGATTATCTTAAACGTAAAAAATAAACCTGGACTCGTTTCAACAAACCTTTTGAGTTATCACTAAGGGGAAGGCTCTCAACTTTTGGTTGTGGTCTCAATTAAGTTATGTAAGGATCTGAAGATCATCATGACATGACAAACGTTTGTATATCAAGACAAGATGTTTTCCTGCTGTACTTATAGTTCTTATTCCGACTTTCTTGTGCGTTTCTCCGGATAGGAAACCGATGGGTAAACCAGCATGTTCAATAGTTTCTTTCCGGTGAAAAAGGAGGCGGAGCACACTAGTTAATAAATAGTACCATGAATAGCACATTTGTTAAATTCTTTCGCATCAATCTAACAGTCAAAGTTGAGTACCTCCAAGATTACAGCCAACTTTTCCATTAAATTGCTGTCAACTTCTGTGATGCCTACCAATACATATACGTTGTATTTGGAAGGTTATTTTTATATTTTTCTATGTGAATAGTAAATGCTTGAATTTTAACTGTTACAGTATTTGAGGAGCTCAACCCCATCCGAATTTATGCAATATTCCATGTTTAAAATGTATTCTGCCAGAGATATTATCTATATTTTGTTATAGAGGTTTATTGCCCCTTTAACGTTTCATTATAAATTAAAGTTAAGCATTTCCATATTTTTTTCCTTTCAAAAGTTAACTAACTGCATTTTTATACAATCGTTATGTTTTCTTCTTAATTAATAAAGAGTTATATAGATATACAGAAAGAAGCAAAAGCTAAGGGGTAACCTTAGCCTTGGTGAAATGTCGACCGCCTCAACTAAAACAAATATTACTTTAAGATAAGCATATACGAGCAAGTGATTTTATCATGGTAGTGACGTTTTAATACCTACTATCAAGAGCAAGTCCCACGGTGTAGCTTTTTGTTAGTGTAGCTAATTTTGTATTTTCTTCGATAGAATCATGTCAAAATGACATTAAACTTCTTTTTTTTTACTAAGTTACTGATACTACTACATAGATTAGCGAGAGAGAGAGAGAGAGAGAGGGAGAGAGCAAACATCAATAGCATTAAAAATTAGATCGAAACTATTGGATAAGAGAATGCACGCAAGTTAGGTAGTCAAATACGAGTTTTGTTCCTTATTTAAACATTAATTTGGCTTAAGCTTTCGTGGAACAATACTTAGATATGTGATCTACAAAAACCGACCTGAATTTTGCTAAAAAAGCAAATTAATTTTGAGGTTTTTCCACCTCTGCACCACGGTGCGGCCTGTGACGCATCCGCGATGAAAGTGGGTTTAGCATTTGGAGAAACGCTGACGATGTCTGGTAGGGAGAAACCCGAGTTATAATGCTGGTATCCTTTTCATTGGTTATGCTTGGTATGGTAATGCTTACAATAGACTATGAACATACAAATGCATTTTTTCGATCAATTATAATATTTAGGTACTATCAGGATTACTCGTTTGGTATAAAATGCGATTGTGTGGTGTTATTTTTTCCTACAAATAGGAGTAACTTTTACTACAATTTTAGTGTCACAATTTGATGAAAAATTTTGCTACAAATTGCACTTGTTACTATGAAGTGTAGTACAGATATTTAGAACTGTAGCAAAGACACTACATTTTTCTCTCAGTGTACCCAATTAAACATTATATTAAGACAAAAAGTGTTGCTGGAAGCAAAATATAAGAATTTTACTATTTCCTAACATATTACCTAAAGAAAAAACTAAATCTTTTCGTATGAACGGTAATTATAACTACTGTTGTTCCTTCATTACCTTCTCACCTATAGTTTCCACTAAGGATGGCAACTCAGTTAGCCAAAATACCCATTTAAAATAATTCATTCATTGACGTGATGAGAGTATTTGTATTTTTTGTATTTGTATTTATTTGTCACATATTCTAACATGTTAAAGAAAAGAAGTTATAAAATAATTACTAATCAATATATAAATAAAGATGACATAAATATACATATATATGTACCGCTGGTAGCAATTAATAGTTAAAGTCGTGCGTCAGGTACTCATTGACATTATAGAAAACATTATTAATCAAAATTCTTTTTGCAGTGTTGCCGAACCTTTTTCTATTTAACCGTTTAAATCGGTCAGGTAATTTATTATATAATTTTATTTCACTATTGTCCATAGATTGCTGAGTCCTTTTGAGATGATGGTGTAATACAGCTAATTCATTCCTATTACGGATTTAGTAACTGTGATAGCCGGAGTTCTTTGAGAACTGCACCCCGTTTTGATGTATATATTTAACACAGCACAAAATGTATACAGTAATTATTGTCAATATTTTGTCATTAGCAAAATATTCACGACGCTGTCCCGAGACGACAACCCACACATAGCTCTTATTGCACGATTTTGCAATATAAAAACGCGTTGTAGTTTCCCAGATGCTCCACAAAATAAAATTTCGTAACAGGCTATACTATGAAAGCTTGAATAATATGCCAGCTTTGCTGCTTCACGCGTTACTATTTGTTTTATTCTTCGAATGGTAAATACTGCAGTGCTGAGTTTTGGTGCGATAACTGCAACATGTCCAGACCAACCAAGTCCTCCCTCTACTGTGACTCTCAAACAGTTTACCACTTGGTTTCGTGTGGTTGACGTAAAGGTAAGTATCTGTGTTTCGCTCTGATTTATTTTTAGCTTATTTGCATCATCCCAGGTTTTCACCGCTAGAAGATAATTTTCCCTGATGCGATTGACATGACAGCTAGTATGTAGTTTTCTTGTTCTTAATACCATGAATTATATTTATTTCTTCTCGTACATTCACTGGTTTTATGTAGCAAGAGCTAGTGGGCGATTTCTCGGTTTGTTACTGCACATTTGAAGAAAAAAAGTCGTTAAATATTTCTGCTGTAAGTTGCGTATCATAGTTTGAAGTAGTATCCTTTATCTTTCCAAATTCTTTATTTATAATTTCTCAGATTTTCCGCTGTCTCTTTTCGGAGTTCATAATTTGCGATTCATAAGTTATTCTTCTCGCGTCTGTAACTTTCTCCTGATATAACGTATTTTCTCGTTCGTATAATTGCAATATACTAGAACTTCTTGTTGCATTAAATATCATCTGTATAGCATCTAACTTATTTTTAGCCTGCTTTACTTCCCGAGTTTTCCAATGTACGTTGTTAACACTATTAATTTTTTTATATGTTTCAGGGAAGCATACATTGTACGTAGTTATGATGATATTATGAAATGCAGTGAACTTCTCCTGCGCATTTCCATGGTGGAGGATCTGATTCCAGTGCATATTTCTAAAAAGGTGTATTTGATCATCGTTAGTTATTCGTATGCATTTCATTTCGGCCTTGAGACGACATACTAGCTATTTATGCAATGTGATCCGACAAATGTGTTTCAACAATGCTAACTGTAACATTTTCATCATCTGTAAATATATTGTCTATACATGTTTTCGCTGTACTAATTCGTGTTGGTTCAGTTATTAATTGTGTTCGTCCAAACATATTCCTTACGTCCATAAATTAATTTTTTTCTTTACTATCCTTGATAAAATCAATGCTAAAATCACCCGCTACTACAAATCTATTTCCTTGACACATATGGGTGACGGTGGTTAATGTATCAATGATTTTGTCAATAAAACTATTTAACACCTGTAGGTGGTCTATAAAGAGATACAAAAATAGTACTCGTTTCCTTTATTGTTACTGCACATAATTCAATGTGACCCTGTACAATAAAATCGTTTAAACCATTTATAAGAGCGGCTTCATAGGAATTTTTAACTAAAATTAGTGTTCCTACTCCCTTTTGACGTATTCTGACGCTGTATCTACAAAATCCTATAGTCGTTGATTAGGAAGGAAGGAATTGATTCCGCATTAAGCCAATGTTCACACATACACAAAACGTCAATATTTTGATCAGCTAGAAAAATTTCTAGCGTGTCAATTTGTTGTCGAACAGATTGTATATTTAAGTACATCACATTTATTCTAACGCTTAGGCTCTGTTTTGCAGTTGTGAAACGTTCGTCCGTATTTTTATTTTAGATTTATTTCGTGTCCTCCTTTTATTTTATATTAAATTACATAACCGGAAGAGCACTAACATATAGAACATCTCATTCCAAATCGCAGCTACCTCCTTACTTCCATTAAAGTTTAATCTTTGACGTTTTACTTGCTAAACAGAAAGATGAAATTAAAATTTGATCTTAAACTAATTTATATTTTTCTGGGTACTGAGAGCAGTACAATCAAAGTATACCTTTAAGGAAAAAATTGAATCTCAAATTACATTTGAAGTACAATAGCAATAATGTTTTTGGTTTTCCATTTCCATTGTATAGATTTGATTGTAACAAAGCCATCCTTTTCTTTTATTTACTTCAACAGAAGTTCCTATTGCCATCTTTTAGCGCGCCGAAACCCAATGGCGGAAATGTAATTCCGCGGAAGGAACATAAAGAAGGAAAAATGCATCAATTCTAATTAACAAATCGCTGCTATTCGGGACGAATTCCGAATAAGAACGAGTTCCCAGCTCCTATAGTGTTATAATGCACAACTCACGTTTGATAAAACTCACTGCGGTTCAGAAGGAAGGAGTAAAAATTTCCCCTCCAGTGTTGAATTAGGGAGCTGGGTACTGTGGCCGTTCGCCGCTAAGCATCGACTACGTCGTCTCCTGGATAGTGGGGAGCTACTCTTCCGCGCTAACAGTACATTGTAACCAAATCACGTCCTAAATAATAACGTTATCGCGTGACATCTACGTCCTTTATTGTATAAGGGACATGAATAGTAATAAGAAGGATGAGCGGTCGTTACTTCCACTACTTCTAGCGCGGATTGTGTAACGCGACTGCGACTGTGGTGGCGGCAATGGTGTACGTGTCGCTGCTTTATTTTTACGAGTCGGGTTAAAAGTTAATATCAGGGCAGTTTCCTCTCTCGGTGTGGCACTCCTTTCGGAGTCTATTTATGCTAATCGGGATCCTCGTCCGGAATGAATTACGGCGGCTGTTAAAAGGATTTGGTAAGATTTATAACACGGAGAAGCCGTCTTGACTGTAATGGATACTCCCCCAGCGTCCTAATGCCGAGCTTAAATGATAACATTAGATTATTATTATCTTGTTAATTGGACAATATTATCCAATTTATAAATGGAAATGTTGTACCTAATCATTAGAAAGTGTAAAATATGCACCTAAATATGCACATGTGTAGTAAAATACAAATAATAGGATACGGTGGCTTAAAATAGTAAAAATAAAAGATACCTTTACCACCTCGATGAGTGAAGAACTCCGCAAATTATGTATTTCGGCAACTAAGTTGCCATCCTCGGCAGAATCTACGAAGGAAGATAATGTTAGACGTCGCACTCTGGGAGATATGCACCACACAGAACACCACTTGAATAATACTACCTTCCAGCTTATAATCTAAGTCTATACAGGCTTCTTCAGTTTCATGATTTTATGATTTCATTGACCAAGAATACATTTTAATATTAAATAAGGTAGCCATGAAAGTAAATGCGTTCTTTTGCAATATTTATGTAAATATTATATTTTCTAGATAAATAATAATCCATCAACGTCTCCACGCGAAGTGGCGTCAGAATTAAATTTACCTCAGACTCGAGTATGGAGAACTTTACATCGAGACAGGTTTAAATCACACAAGATTCAAGTTACCCACAGTTTAGTACCTTGTGATAATTTAAGACGACAAAATCATCTGATCAGATGAATCAAAATTTAGGAATTCTGAAATGTTTAACAGAAATAAGGAGCACTATTGGGCATTAGAAAATCCCAGACAAAAGAAGGCAATGAGACCTCAATATCGTTGTTTTAATGGGCATTTTAGAAAACCGTCTCATAGGACCAGTTATGTATGAAGAAACATTAAATGGGGAAAGATACTTAAACCTTCTTCACACATACGTACTAACTTCTCAGATAACAATGTTAGATTAGATCAACTACAGCATCTATGGTCACAACAAGACGGCGCACCGCTTCACAATGCGGGAATTGTGAATTAAGAGTTTCCAAACCATTGGATTAGAAGGTAGTGGAGTTGTTAAAATTAATATTTGTGAAGATGAGTCTCACAAAACATTGAAGAACTTCGAGATAGACTCCAGAATGCCTTGGATATAATTCCTAGAAGAACCATACAGAAGGCAGTTCAAAATGCCGGAAACCGTGCGCCATTGCGTATTAATCAAAATGGCCAGTTATTTGAACATTTACTGTAATTGTTGGTTCATTGTTTTGTTTTTTATTATTACAGTATTGTTATTTTCATTTATTGTTACAAATCAGGTGCGAAGCTTACATAAACTTTGCAAAACACACATCTAATTTACCATTTATAGAATATCCCATTCATTTTAATTCAAATTCCTGTTAACATAAACATTACGCGGCGTGTTAAACAATCCATTCTCGAAGTTTTTATCAAGATCTGAAGAACGGTTCGATGTGGCTGTTGTCGTTCTGGAAATATATATAGTGGCTAGTCACCCCAAAGGGGTATCGCCGCTTCTAAAGCTTTCTAGATCTGGAAAAAAAATGCGGGGTAGATCTATACCCCGTAACCAGAGTTTGGAGAATGTGACTTTCCAGAATCGAACCATGATTAGTACGCACAAAGGCCGCACTGTTAATAAGAATACAAGGAAAAAAATACTAATATTAGATAATTAATTAAACTACATTATTAATAAATACACTTAACATTCAGTAATTAAATCGTCAAAATTATTACTAAGAAATTCTGAGACAGAGTAGAAGCATTTTTTAATGAAATAAATTTTCATTATCTTTTTTAAATAAGTCGAGGAAGATAAATTTTTTACAATTTTTGGTAAGGCGCTGAAACAATTTGCCGCATAATAATGTGTACTATCTAGTCTGAAATAATCTATTCTTATGTTATCATAGAGTCTCGTCTGATAGGTGTGAAAGTCAGTGCGTACGCCAGCTTTACCAAGGTCTGTCTTCACCTCCTGTAGCCATGTAGTCCTGGGACGGTCACGGCGTTTTCTTCCTCCAGGTTGCCATTCCAAGATGTTGTAAATTGTAGTTTTGTTCCCAGCTCTCCACACATGACCCAACCATCTTGCCCTCTGTTGTTTAATTTTTCTGACCACGTCTATACCCCCCAATTCGTTTGCTACCTCATGATTTGTTCTGCGCCTGTATTCATTATTTCCAGTTTTTTATCGGTTCTAGTATTGCTCTTAATATTTTCCGTTCTTGTATTCTCAGATATTCCTCTTGCTTGCTTGTCATTGTCATTGTTTCTGCCGCGTACAGGATTGTTGATTGTATTATTGTTTTGTAAATTCTCATTTTTGTTTTTCACCCCAATGTTTTATTTTTTAATAGTCTTCTATTTGCCTGGTAAGTTTTGTTCATATTCATTATCCTATCCCTTATTTCTGCATCCCCACTGCTATTATTTGTTATGCTTACTCCCAAGTATTTAAATACATTAATCACTTCAAATGTATAGTTTCCAATTTCAAGTATGGCAGTCCTATGTTCCTGTTTCCTATTCAATCTCATCATTTTTGTTTTTTCTGGATTTATTTTCAACCCCATTTTGTCA
>JARFOC010001274.1:0-21553 GCA_031763485.1 Osmoderma eremita | reverse complement strand
CAACGGATAGTCAGGCGTCACTTAGGGCACTATGGAACCCTAAAGTGACATCAAGACTGGCTTGGAAATGCAAACGGGAACTGAATGTGCTCGCGGAACGCAAGAAAGTTACTTTGTTGTGAGTGCCTAAGCATTTGGGAATCGTAGGCAATAAAAAGGCGGATGAACTAGAGAAGATAGTATCATTGTTTTCATACGTAGGCCCAGAACCTGCCCTGGGAGTGTCTAAAAACAGTACGAGGGCAGATACGAAACTGGGTCCAAGAACAACATAAAGAATAGTGGGAAAATACAACCAGGAACAATCATGGCAAAACCTTTGATCCATCAGTAAAGAAAGCTGACGAATTACTAGATCCAGTAGGAATCAACTTCGTACAGTAATAGGTCTCCTGGCAGGACATTGCGCAGTGAAAGGACACCAAAAATGAACTCAAAAGACTATACAGACCAACCAGCTAAGGACCTGTATAAATTGGTACAGGGCACAAGGATCTTGAAATGGACATGGGTACAAAAATGGAAGATGAATACAAAAAGCCAATGGGCTGAAGTGTTGCGGGAGACTTATGTCAGACGGCTCCTGTAAGGAAAAAAATATAAAGTTTGGAAACCACTACTCAAAATAATTAAATAGATGGGTTTATTGAAACGAGTTTCTTAAAACCATATTATTTACTTTTTATGGGAGTTTTTGCATATTACCTATCTCGGCCAAAAAAAAAATCATTCGTTTCATAACAGTGTTATTCAAACATCTCTTGTTTTGTTCTCATATCATCTAAGGTTACTCAAGGTCTACTAAAAAAAAAAAAAATGTTCCCATACGCTCAATTCTTCCCAGAAGTAATAAATATTCAGTATGTATAACGTAATAGTGGTTGACATTTTGCTCTGGCTGGACGTAACACTTTTCCTACCTGCCCAGGTATTACTCACGCCGACCGTATCACGATCTAAAATTGTTTGTTTATTTTGACTGCATACGAGCGGAGCGCAGACGACATTGTGAAGGCTGTTTGTTGCCAAAGCCTTTCGCGCGGTCGTTTTTAAATATAGATCAATACAGAGTCGATCTTGTCGAAATGCGCATATCAAGTCACCAGGTGTGCAGTGTTTTTATCATGTTGAATTATCATTTAGATGGATCAACATCATGTTTTCTTTTTTTAATAATTTTACTATGACGAATTCGTTATTTCCTTTTTTTTTATTTATGATTTAGAATTAAGGATTTCTCGTGTATAAATAAATAAATTTGCATTTTATATAATATAGCGTCATCGCTTATAAATAAGCACAATAAAATACCTGTGGGAAAAGAATATTTTTGCATATACTAGCGAATGAGTTGTGTAAACGATATAGGTATATGATTTTGCACAAATGTAAATACACACCGTTTATGCTGAGGTGTGCCTGGGTGGTATAATGTTTTGATTAGGTCACGCCTATTTTCCGAAACGATTTGTTTTTCCTTTCTACAATAAACATCGACTTTTATTTCTTCTTCCTTATAATAAATAATAAAACGCAGGAATTTCGCGATTCAAATCCCACAACGCGAACGTAAATGAATATTGATTTAGTTACTGGCATAATTGGGGCGTCTAATACAATACGATACCTCCGCGTCTTGTTTATGTGTTAAGATGTGTCAACTACGTAGGTGATAATCATCTAATGAAGTGTTAAACGCTTTCATTACGCAATAGACAGATGTACCTATTAATAAAACTACCGTACGTTGGAGTTACGCGAAACACTAAAAGTTCAAGGACTATTTATGTATAAGAGCGCATAAATAGTGCTAGCCTATACGTGCATATACCAACAATCAATCCCTGTATTTTATTTACATCCCATTCATCACGTGCTAATTCGCAGAAACTTGCTAATATAGATACCTTCCGACTAGAATTAATCGCGATGATGAAACAATCGAAATAAACTTGTTGTAATGTTTCCAAAATAAATATGAAATCATATATAGGATGTTTAGCAGAAAAAGCACGTGGCGTTACCCCTTGTTAGATTCCGAAAATCTCAACGCCAAAATATTGTACCATCCTGCCTTTTAGTCCGCGTTCGATATCTGTTGGTAAAGATAGCTGCAAAATGTTTTAAACATTTCTTCGTTAACCCACTATCACGAAGAACACATTTTGCAAACGCTATAGAACGCTAGGTTTGTATCCTAATGCGATTTGAGTCAAACTGTCAAATTTTGACATCTATGTATTCATTTCAACATTCGTGCTATAATTTTGTGTAACCTCTGCATTTATCGTGATTATTTGTATAGTCGATTCTTTTGTTCGTTCTTTTGTTATTATTTTGTTCATTCGTAATGGATGCTACCATTCAGTGAATATGCCGATATGTTACATACATGAGCGGAATTAGTCTTGACTCACTGAAAGAGAGGGAGTTCGTGAATTCTGGAAATATTCTACACGTCATCTTTCGATGACATACATTACTTAGATGCTTCGATTTTTTTCTCGTCTACTTCCTTCGATTTTCAAATAAACAATCCCTTATCTATGCTCCTCACGGCTGAGATGGGACGATGTGTTTTAATAGAAACATGTAGATTGTGTTTGGTTGCTGAATCGCGCGCCACTCATAACGGCTGTTTGTTTGAATAATTCGATTGTGCGCCTTCCAGAAGGCATTGCATTTTTTAGCTATCACGTAGCAGATTTTTCAGTCCCTTTTTTGTAACACACAAAGTAAGAGTCGAACGTCAAAGCAACACATTTTCGTGTAAATCTCATTGCATTTGAATCATCGCAATATTAATATAGAAATTGTTTTTTGTAATTAAAATGGAATTTAACAACTTGGTAATTAATTATTAAATTACAAAATTTGAAATTGATTGACAATAATGTCCACGGTGATCGAAAGAACGTCAATAAGTGGATAATAAAAGAATAATGATAACCTATACTAATTAATTAATAACTTTAGGAAAGCATAGCTTTATTTTTTTCCAATTAAGACGCTCTTTTAACAGTTGGGATCATTTATTTTTAATTATTTCAACAGGATGTATTTTATTTGATACATTTCGTAAGTTTTAAACATGATATATTTAAGTTTAATTCATCGTTACACTGCCTTTATTGTTTCAATATTATAATGTGAATTGTTAATTATATTATTTCAGTTTTTCTTATTATTCTTTGTTAATAATTCGTATTTCTGTTGAATAAGTGTTGTTTGCATGTAGGAATGAATACAAGGGATGTGGGTATATTTTGCCTTTTGTTTATTTCCAACTAGAAAAAGTAAAACTATGCTGGATCCTTTTCATAGAAGTTCCATATAGTTATTCTATTTTTGGTCAGTTTTCTAAAATCACTTTTTGAACATTAACATTGCAAACAATTTGCATATATGCACCCTCAGTCCCTAGGAGCGTGTAAATGGTTTGTTTATATTAAGATGGAACGGAATGCACAGGCAAGAAATCTATTGCGTGTCATTGAAAGATGACGTGTAGAATATTTCCAGATATCACAAAATCCGTCTCTTGCACTGAGTCAAGACTAATGCCGCTGAAGTACATGGTTTACAGTTTCTGTAATGGAAATGCCAACATTGCAAAATGAGAACATCGCATATGTTTCCCAAACCGCAGATATCTTAGTGGAAATGTATTTCCAAGACTGGATCAACGTCTTCGTGAAACTGGTTTATTTAATAGAGGAAATGCAAATGCTAGTCGACCAATACATAAGCATACAAATAGAGGAGCAAATCCTAGACGCAGCACAACAAGATTAGTACCCGACTTATAGCTTTAACATTATACATCTCCAGTACTAAACTTATTCATAAATGTCGTGTTTCTAAGGCCTCTCTATGAAAACGATAACATATTTCGATTACTTACAATGCAATCTTAAATTGTATCCAGAAAGATGGCGAAATTTTAAGACGTATCTTTTGGAACAATGAGTGTATGTTTACCAGAGATTTATTTAATACTCATAACTTTTACCATTGGGCAGAAGAAAATCCGCATCAATTTCAGGTATCTAAACACCAAAGAAATTTCTCAGTTAACGTTTGGCTGGACATAATAAACCAGTCCCGTTGGGCCAATCAATCAACAAAACCCTCTTGATGCCATTGCGTACCTCAATGTATTGGAACAAGTTGTCGACGAGATGATGTCGAATATACGACATAACATGATTTACATGCAAAACGGAAATCCTGCTCACTTTGCTGATATGTACAAGTGATTGGATGAGCACTTCCCACACAGATGGATTGATCGTGGCGGTCTTATCTTATGATCTACAAGAATTTCCGATGACAATCCTTCAGATTTCGTTTGGGTTTTATTAAAGAGGAAGTTTGTGCCTTTATGGTGTAATTAGAAAAATCCGCTACGAAACTGTTAAAATTTATTGCGAAACTATAGTGGAATTTGGTACGGAAATATTATTTGTGTTGGCAAAACAGAGCTACGAAGAATTTGGCTATGTTTTTAACAGAGAAAGTGGAATATTTCAACTTGAAATGAAGAAATTATTTTATTCTAACGATTAGTTAAGACAAACTCAACATTACAAAGGTCAAGTGTAATTTCACAGCAAGTTTTTTCTAAGTGCAGTACGGGCATTCAGTTCATCCAACCAGATAACCGCAAAGAAAGCAATCGTTTGGATACAAATCAGCTGATCTTTTGAGGGTACTGCATTCGTGTCAGGTTTTGTGTATGAGAATTTATACGGGATCAATAACTAATAGACTAATGGAGAGGAACTTTAGTATTTTTCAATGAACAAATATAGGATATAACCAGGAAGTTCCAGGTACTGAGAAGTTCACCATTTATTATCTACTACGAACTGTTAAAATATTACGATATATATTTGGTAATATTTTCAATAAAGTGCAGAATTTTAACTTTGAATGAAGAAATTATTTTACTGCAATTGTTACTTAAGACAAACAAAACAAAGGTAAATGTAGTTTCGTCAGTAAAAAGTGTTTTATTCAAAATTTCTACGTTTTCATTTAACAAATTAAACATTGTTTCGAAAAAATCTGTTAGGTTTATTTTATCTTCCTCGAAAGCTATAAATGATTTATACTTTGTATGGCTTGTAATATTTGTCTATATCCAGAAGCCATCCCATATACCGTTCCTCTAAATAAATGAAGACATTCAGATTGATGTGTGCTTTTGAAACGTGATTGGTTTTACTTATTTTTCTGTGAGAACACAATCATCTGTTTTGAATTTTTTTAAAAATATTTAGCATAGTTTTCGCGCATGCTATAGGCCATCCGGATAATTGACTGAAAACATGTCCCTAACACGATAAACACACACGTCTTAAATTGTTATTCTTCTGGTACCACGTTTTCATTTTCTGTCTACTTTTCAATAAAATGTATTTAATTTGTGATTGATGTATGAATAAATATAAACAAATAAATTATAAAATTAATAAAGAAATATTTCACGCAAGGAATTGTTTTTTCCCCCACTGACGACTGGTTAATGTATAACTGGTTTAGGTTAGGTATAACTGGTTGCCTACAAGAAATAATTTGAATAGCGAATCATATGTTCAATTTAAAACGTTCCCTTGCCACCATTCAAGAACTGTCATTACATAAATATCTATTGCTTCAATCTCTTTCTAAACGTACTATTACGAAACACAATAAAAACCCACTCCAACTTAATCTCCCTCGTCTTCCTCATTTCAGTCGGACGTCGCGAAGATGCCGGAGTCACGGAGCATGATATGGGACTACCTGGTCTTCATCATATTCGTCATAGCCAGCACGTTCGTCGCCCTCTATACGAAATTCTTCGGGCCGAAGGAGAAGACGAAAGCCGACTTCGTGTTCGCGGCCGGCCGTGTATCCATGGGCGCCATGATGCTGAGCATCGCCCGCGGCACATTGGGCGTCAGATCGTTCTTAGGTAGGTTAAACAGACAGGCGGTTGCTGGGATTTTATTAGAAATCAAGCCGAACCTTCTGCGTCCGTTCGTGGAGGTAAAATCGTCTGTCAAAATATTAATTTATGTTTTAGACGCTTGTAGTACCTAGGGAGAAAAAAACGCGTTCGTGTCACTTTTGGAGAAGTAGTTTTTTCCTTTTTCCTAAATCAAAGGTGACAAACGGTTTCTTTTTTATCAAAAGCGTATAAATAATAGACAAGGCACAGTGTGCTATGTTATATTCATGTAAATGTCATTTTTTCAGATCTATATTTAAACACATTGTAGGGGATCACTCCTCCCGCACAATAGATAGTATTCAGGACATGTGTCTCAGGAATACGTAGATTGTCTTTGTCAATCGCATGATCGAATCAATACTGTCCCACAGTCCTTGCAATCTTTACAGCTCCATATATTTATCAATTTCGTGCCGGATAATTCTGGTTTTTAAAGTTATAGGAAGTAATATACCAGTGATACATTCCAAAGTAAAATTTCCATGTATAATGTTAAGTCCAATGCAACTGCTGCAATATTTTGGGCATATTGTATCAAACTTAATGAACATTTTATAGAAAAGTTCTCAATATCTCTACCAAGCAAATATTTTTTTTTGATTTGGGTCTTACAGGAAATACTTATGCAGACGTCTTATTTATATTCAAGTCTTTCTCAAAATTGTTTCCTTCATTAGGTGTAAGTAATTCCTATATTAACCCATCGCAAACATGAAAATTGAAACAAGCGAGTCCACATATAATCTAGACAAAAAGATTTTTTCGCCGATCGACATTACACGCCAAAATTTAGTGACAACTAAACTGTTTCATTTACTGCCTATGCATTAGAAACGCGAAAAAATGCCTGGGCAATAAGAAAATTTAATTTTATGAATACCTCACAAACTAAGCTATAGTGACTTGAAAATAATACCAAATGTAAAACAGAACACATTTATTATATATTATAAATGCTAACATTTACATGAGTACAATTGTTAAGATCCAATGGCTTTTGTTCTTCGACATTCGTTTTAATAATTTCCTTCAGTTTATTGTTAATAATTGTGCTTGAGCTTGTAGAAGATCTTAAAACTGCAACACTTGAATCACTACCGCTGGTTGTAAAAGTCTTTTTATTTATGTTGGATTTGCTAGCCACTGATTCTTCAATGTACCCTTCGGCCACATCCTTAGACCTAGTAAGAATATAAAAAGTAGAATAGCTATGAGAGTTCTGGCCCAAAATCCCATAAGGTTTACACAGGGGGTCTAAAAGTACATTTCCGCCATCTTGGATTTCATGAGGAGTGGAGGAGAGATGGGGAAGCGCGAGCACATCATTCAATTACAACGGGTAACCGTCCTATTATAACAGATAACCGTTTAATTGTAACGAGTAGTCGTTAAATTATAACAGATAACCGTTCAATTGCAACTGGTGGCTGTTCTATTATAACAGATAACCGTTTAATTGTAACGGGTAGCCGTTAAATTATAACAGGTAACTGTTCAATTAAACGGTTATCTGTCATAATTGAACGGTTATCGGTTATAATAGAACAGCCACCCGTTGCAATTGAACGGTTATCTGTTATAATTGAACGGCTACCCGTTACAATTAAACGGTTATTTGTAATAATAGAACAGCCACCAGTTGCAATTGAACGGTTATCTGTTATAATTTAACGGCTACCCGTTACAATTAAGCGGTTATCTGTTATAATAGGACGGCTACCCTCTGTAATTGAATGATGTGCTCGCGCTTCCCCATCTCTCCTCCACTCCTCATGAAATCCAAGATGGCGGAAATGTACTTTTAGACCCCCTTTGTAAACCTTATGGGATTATGGGCCAAAATTCTCATAGCAATTCTACTCACGCTTTACCGTATATTTAGTTAAACATTCTTCGATATTGAAAGGACTAAAGTCTGGCTAAACAACTCACTTTTTACGCGATATATTTTCCCATAGATGTGTTTATATTTATCACAAGAGCATATAGAATTACGGCTTGATAAACTAATTGAAAGGATTAATGTTGGCAGATATTCAAACTGTTTAACTAACCTCACGTCGAACGCATAATTATTAAGTTTGATACAAACAAGAACTCCAATAACCGACACGCTTTACTTTTGCCCACACTCAGGTTTCCCGTCCGAGTTATTCTACAGGGGTAGCACGATGTGGGAAACGCTGTACGGAATGGTGCTCGCTTACCCCATCGTCTGTTACGTGTTCGTGCCGGTGTACTTCAGTCTGGGCATAACGTCCGTCTATCAATATCTGGATCTACGGTTCAAATCCCGCTTGGTCAGGTGCCTGGCTTCGGGAACGTACATCATACGACAGCTACTAAATCAGGGTGTCACTGTGTTTACACCCTGCGTCGCGTTGAACACAATAATAGGAGTCCCGTATTGGGCGTCCATTTTTGGCATCACCCTAGTCAGCATCATGTTCACCATCATGGTAAGTTGAATCCTTAATCCAATTAAACTGACTGATTTACGTGAATATAGTGTACTGACGCACACAAATAAGTATGATTCATATTGCATGCCGTCAACTTGCGAAATATACAACGGCAACATATCAATTTTTTTACATTTATTATACGTATTTTACGACTTTAAACAATACTACAAGCATACAGGGAGTTTCACGGAGGAATAGTAAATATTTTAGGCGGTTTTCTCCCCAAAGGATATCGTTTAAAATCGGAAAAGACAAATCTTTACTGGACATGCGCACAGTTCCCCTACCATTAACGTAAATGGAATTTTAGTTTAGCGCCCTCTGTTGAACAGATACGAACTAGCATGTATTATACACAGGAAAACTTCACGGAACATCACTTGAATCTAGAGAAGTTTATAAAGTACATTACGCTCCGACAAAAGCGTCATCATGCGGAGAGATAACCTACAAGAAAACTAGTCAGATTTACAATTAAATAAAATTAAATACGGAATGTGTTGATATAGATAGATACATAGATAGATAATCCTTTATTACAAGTACAGTGCATGAAAAAATCACAAAGGAAAGAAAATATTAATAACAATAATAATAATTTTTTACTGCAAATTCAAACTTCGAAAATTGTTGCATTACTTTAATATAATTTGGCAAGGTATTGAAAAATTTACAGCCGGTGTATTTAATACTTTTTTGGAATGTTGCGGTTTTATGAACCGGTGGCAATAAGTAATTATCCAGTCTGGTGTTGTCGCCATGATGTGTAGGATTTGTCTAATCGTGCGTGTTTTGGTACACAAAGCAAAGAGATTCAAGCATATATATATATCATAAAATGTTAAAAATTTATGCGTCTTAAATATAAGTCTACACGAATCACGAGATTTTAGACCGTATATTAAGCGTAACTCTAGAAAAGAATTCGGAATAATATATCGTCTACCTACATACTATAGCTTTGCCTTTGTTAATTTGTTCTAGCTGTTTACAAACAAAGTCAACATGGCTCTTCCAGTTTAAGTAGCAATCGAAAACTAAACCAAGTATTATTGTTTCGTCATTAAATGGTATAGTAAAGTTGGCCAATTGCACAGATTACCAATTTTCTGTTACATTATTTCTATTTCTGAAAAATACTAAATTAGTTTTATCATTATTGATAATAATTTGGTTTAATTTAGTCCAATTGGCGGCGGATATGAAGCAGGATTCTATCTTCTGCAATCGGAAAAACTTATTTCAGTTGCCGTAATGCTGTCTCGTGACGTCACGTGTACGGAGTTCGCGTTTCCCTTCTGTTCTATGAGTATACGCAACTTACACTTATTTTTTGCTGGTGCGAATACCACACTCGAGTCGCAGTCCCCCATTACCCTACACTTCAGGTTTTTTTTAGCGAATATTAGGGAATATAGCCGATTTTATCTTCGTTTTTTTTTGGCTTATATCCCGCGTAATTTACGAAGGGAATATTTAATTTTATGGGCGTTACTCGGGCATATTCGCCAAATTCCTCGGATATTATACATATTTTAATTGAAGTATGAGATGGAATGTACGCGGGAATTCTTCACATTTCATATTTCTTTTTAGTGTTGGAATCTATTATAATCTATGCTCATTTCGTAGTACGAAAAGAAATAGGAGAAAGGGAGAAAAAAAAACGGGCACGAGGCACTATCGGACAGTTTAAATTTAAGGCATTGATGCCGTTTTAGCGCATGTGCAATGAACGAACTCGCCTCGCACTCCGTCGCCGAATCTAATAATAAAATGATGAAATTTTCGTCAGGTCTGCTGCCGCGCGAATAATAGAAGACAGAACCGGGCTGTGAGATGGCGATAATCCCTCGTTCATTATTCATTTGTAATTAACTGACGGTTGTTAGTACGTTTCCGGGCGGATGTGCCATCGGCTACAGCCGCTAAAGCCGCCAACCGGGATAGACCCCGTTTCTTTTTTTTTTAATCGCGGCGCGGTGACATTTCCAACGGCGCAGCGGACGTTATTAGAAAATTCCGAATGAATTCGCCGCTGCTGGTCCGAGCGTCGCATCGGTTGTCGGACGTCGCGACGCACAGTGGTGCAAAAACTCTGATTTTCGAAACAAAAAGTTCGCCAATCGCTAGCATCATTTCAAAAGCGTGCCAGTAAGTTTCCTTGCGTATTTTTTCTTTCATTCTCAATCGAATGAAAGCAAAAGCAAGTAGATAACATAAACCGTTTTCGGTGTATTTACAGTAGTGTGTTTTAAATCTAGGGCATCAATAATGTAATCAATTGCTGCTGGAATTGCTCTCCTAGACACAGTGCACAAGGTACCAAGGCAAAATGTACCAAGAGAGAGTTGTTGGAGAGAATCAGAACAGCTTCAGAGAAGAAAGATCCATGGTAGACCAGATATTCACAATGAGGGAACTACAGGCCAACACTTGCATATGTTCTTCATTGACTACAAGCAATACGACTCCATAAGGAAGAGTATGTTACTTGGAGCCTTGAAAATAGTAAATGTACCCAGAAAATTAAGAAAGCTTGTGGCAATGACATTAAATAGTGCATACAACAGAGTCTTGTTGGAAGGGGAGGTGTCAAGGTAATTTGGTATTAGGCAGAGCCTTAGACAGTAGTATCCATTCTCCGCGACACTGTTTAACCTAGTTTGGAGATGATTTTGAAGGAGCGCGAAGTAGCAACAAGAGGTTTAATATATAACAACAAATGTCAATGTCTGGGAAAGGGGGATTTTAAGGACAATTTTTGTTGGAATAAAGATAACGCACAAATTTAGGAGGCGAAAGGACACGGAAATAAATAATAGACCATCGATCATCCAGATAGTTAAGGCGGAAGAGCCAGATGGTTGGAATATTTAGCAAGAATGGCAACGGATAGATGGCCGAAGAGATCGCTAATGGGGAGAGAAGGTGCGACCCAAAAAAATCGATACAGATGGTTAAGGAAGATCTGAGAACAGTTTCAGTGGCGACATGGAAACGGGATGCACAGAACAAAGGGAATTGGGGGAGGATAGTGGTGAAATTACTACAAAGACTTGTGAGAGGGAAAGAACATTAAGGACAGTAACAATAGGAATTAGATCGAAACTATTGAATGCGTGAAATTACGTATTTGGCTAAAACCTTGTTGTTACTAAATTATTTTGTCTAAGGATTTTGGGGAATGATACGTGAATGAGACGTGATCTACAAAAATCGACTGGAATTTTGCTAAAAGGAAAAATAAATTAACTTGGAGCTTTTCCCTACCTCGACCGATGCGACGCACGGTCAAAATTCATCGATTTTATTAAATCCCTCTGAGGAGTGTGCGGAAGGACAATTTGAAACAGAATCGTTTGAATGCGTATTGATTTTTTTGATACGATACCGAAACGATTGGGAATACTAAAGTAGTGATATTTTGACGAAAATATGAATAAAGAATTCGGAGACACTGTGCGAAGGTATGTTATCCCGTCGCTAGTGGACTTTCTGAGAGTATGTGGTCATACTCTTCCATCTTCTCCTTCCGTCTTAGTGTATTAATTAACAGCGCTTTCTTTGTTAATCTCCACAAACTTTATTTTGATGGTATATTCCCACTGTTTTTCTTAAATATTTATTAAGGTTTGGATTTTAATTTTCTATTTATTACTCACAGTTCATGATTCATTGCCACGCATAATAATACTTCTAATATTAAAAATCCTCACTTTCGTATTTAAATCGAATACAAATCTACTAAATATACCCCTGCTTCAGAATTTTTTCCCTTAATTAGGAACGTAAATTTCGCCTCTTTTCTTAGAAATGCATCCCAAAACATAAGTAGGAAACTAAGCTATACGAACTTCCTAGAATAAACTGCATCTAAGTAGTACTAACTACTTACGCTTAACGGAATTCGAAGCGACCTGATAATTTCAATATCGTTCGAAAGTTTCGAAGTTTCACGCCCTCACCGCCAGGCAAAAGTAATTTCACGCCAGAAATGGCACTAGTAATACCATTCGCGTGTATACTTAATAAGTTTCACAATCGCTTTAGCTCATTACCCGTGTATTGCGAAGTTCCTTTCGCATGCTTTAATGACGAACCAATTTTGCGCTTGGCGCAGTAACTAAACTACACACCTACTAATTGTAACTGATACACGTTACGTAGTAAGTGTGCATTATGTACATACAGGATGAGGTCGGAAAAATGAAGCACCTGTATATTTAAGAATCAACACTTTTTTCTATAAAATCGCTGGAACATGTCAGGTTTTGATCCAAGGGGGATAACTAATTTGGAACAAATGATGTTAATATCTTGATTCTCCTACTCGAAGAGCTGCTAACTGGTGAAGGGAATTATATCGATACTCCTATCGAGGTATCGATAGTTCTGGTTTTAATACTGTCTATTGGTTAATCGATGTTTAAGATAAAACTATCGACAGTTCGTTTTTTATGTGACGGACAAAAACAAGTTACTTTAAATTAAATTAGAAAATTCAATAAATTTATTGTTAATTGTTTTGGCAGTCTTGATATTTTTTCAATTTTAATGTTGTGGATAAAAGTGTGTAATTCTATAAAGTGGGCCGTGTTAGAGTTTTCGATAAGGATTTTTAAAAAACCAAGAGAAATTATTTATTATTAAAATAAAAACATTAAGAAACAATATGGGGCCGTCCTCCAATTATATTGGTATTACATTTTTAAACTTTTTTAAGCTTTTAAAATACCAAAGGGGGGTTTTAAGATTTACATTTTCAAGGCCCCCCCCCCCCCTATTTAATATTTTTATTTTTTTCTAACATTTTAAGATCTAAATTTTCAAGGGGGCCCCCTTTTTTATTTTCCTATTTAATTTTTATTTTTATTTTCTAAGGGGGTCCCTTTTTTTAATTTTGAATATATTTTTAGTTTTCCCACCCAGAATATAAAAAATAAAAATTTTAAATATTAGACAAATTATTTATTATAGAAAAGTTAATTGGAGAATGGCCCCTCCAATTATATTTTTATATATTTTTTTCAGACATTTTTAAGATTTACATTTTCAAGAGGCCCCCCTTCTTTATATATTTTTTTCTAACATTTGTAAGACTTTTAAATGCTCAAGGGGCGCCCCTTTTTCCATTTTTTGTTTAATTTTTCAGATACTTAAATCTTCCACATTTTCAAGCGGGCCACCTTTTTTTTGTTTTTATTTTTTAATTTTCTAGGGGGGCCCCCTTTTTAGTATTTTTTAATTCTATCACTTTTTATTTTCTAAGGGGGCCCCTTTTTCATTTTTTCATTTAATTCTATTTTTGCCAGCCTGTATACATATTTTATTTTACTTTATTTTATATTTGTTTATCGGTTATTTAGTTTGTATTGCCAATTGAAAATAAGAATCTGTAAAAGTCGATGTTATTCTATTCTTGGTTGTGATTTAGGTTAGGTTTTTCTATTTTCTAGTTTAGTATTACATTAGATAAAACTGTATTTTCGTCTGTTGGGTAATTAAATTTATTTTCTGTTAATATTCAGAGAACTTTCTTCATTTATTTATTAATAATTTATTTATTTTCTATACCGGAATTATTTATTTGCATTGTTCAATTAATTGCATCTACAAAATAAAATTAATATACTTTATTATCCAATTCTCGGATAATGTTCGCATCGCTTTCTCATCGCATCGATTTCGAGAAATTATCATCGTAAAATTCAAGGTTTCCGCGGGCAGCCTCTATTTACTTACAAACTAGTATCAAACTATCAAGTATTACAAAATTATGTGCAGGTGCACCTATTTTAACATTTAACATCAAAATGAAAACTTACTAATGCAGCAATTTACCCTTAACGAGCTTCGAAATGCATTAGCGTGCGTTGTGTTGTTGAATCGATTTTAATTAGCGCGGTCTTAATTTCGATATACCTACGTACGCTAAAACAAAATCGCCCCACTAGGCGCAGTCCGTCCCGTCGGCATTTTCGATTTTTTTTTTTTGCAATAGAAGCAGCGGTGATCAAAATCACTTCGGTAAATTGGCCGCAGATGCCACCGGTAAATAAAAATCATCGACCGATTGTTGTGTACCGAAGAGATACATGCTTCACCCCGCCTCAATGGATAACGAATCTTCCTCTTCTTGACCGGTAATTTATCTGTTGGCGGTTCCGTTTGTCTAGAAATTTATACCGGTTTGGGAATCCAGTTGGTTCGCACTCGCACTGGTTGTTGTATATTAACGCTGATTTATCATCGCACCTGAAATCTCTATTATGAAGTCGATTTACGAACTAGTTTTATTTTGCGAATGCCATATATCGGCCGTGGATATCAGGACGGAAAGAAATCAAACAATAAGCTTTGCGAATATACATTGTGCAAAATCTTAGATATAATAAAAAATTACTATTGCCAAGAAATTTAAGAATAGCGATTGGTATATGAAAGTTGAATCTCAAAAAATTGACAGCTAAAAAGGTACAGCGAGAAGTCACAATTTCAAAATCCGCGATTAAAGTCAATAATTGCACTTATATAATTACTAATCACCAGAGATGGGCCATTTCCACCCATCAGTGTATTAAATGAATCAGTTCATAGATAGATGTTTCGTTCAAAGAGATTTAAAAATGATTAACAACTAAAACACTAGATATTGTGAGGGCACATCTCTACATTATTCAAAAATGCATGCCTCAAAATTTATAGCCTGAAGTGCACAATTTAAAAATCCACAGAGTGTTAGCTGAGTTCAGTTTGTAGATGTCTCAACCAAAGAA
Organism: Osmoderma eremita; assembly: GCA_031763485.1. Lineage (NCBI taxonomy): Eukaryota > Metazoa > Arthropoda > Insecta > Coleoptera > Scarabaeidae > Osmoderma > Osmoderma eremita. The sequence continues at coordinate 6,308 of JARFOC010001274.1, read as the reverse complement.
ATGTAAAAATAACGATTAGAACTACGTTGAAAGTAAAATTTAAAAATCAAGCTTAAAGTTAATATCACTTGAATAATGATCAATGCACTAAGGTCATTTCTACCCAACAGGGCATTAGCTGAGCCGGTACTTTTTCTTTTAAATGAGCAAGTCAAGTTAAGTTGTTATTGCAAATAACTTTCATGTTTACGTAAGAAAAATTTTCTCCATTGCATCATCGTCGGCGCATGATAAGAAATATTGCTGTATACTACTACACAGTGTGGAAATTAACCCTCAATTGCACACACTATGTTGGTGTTAAAAAATCTTACAAAATAATTTGTAACCCCATTTCTTTGGTATTTTAGGATTATACTGTTTTAGTCCGCTTTTCCCTTTATATAGCACGATCTGCTCGTCTATGGACAAATGTTCCACATTAGGAATGCGCTGCATATTTTGTCTTATACTTTCAGCAACACTTCTAATTTTAAATAAGCGACCTGAGGGATGTTGTGGTACTGTAGAATTATCTGCGAAATGTAAGTACCTCTTCATTTGCTCCCATCTACGTAAAGCCATTACGTCTGCAATTCTACATTTGCTGCTCCAGTTACCTTGTAGTACCTGGTATTGAGATGAGAGACATGTAAAAATCAACGCTATGAATTATTCGAGTTCTTTGCAAGTCGGTGATAAATTTACGGCTATATCATTTTGAGCAACGTATAGATTTGATGGGTAATGTACTCAAAAAGGGACTTATCAACTGATTTGTAGAAATAATGTAAAGGTGTTTCCACAGTTGTTGCGATTGCGAGACAATGACATGTATTGGCTTAAATCTTACAGTAATGTGTCTAATTTATTTGACTAGCAAGGAAGCAAAAGTTGGCCCGCATGCATCATTGTTGGTGCGTACCAAGAATTACTTGGATACTCTCGTATGCTGACGGATATTATAAGCCTAACTTTAATAGTTTATATTTTTAAATGACAACCTTATATGCTTTATTATTGATTTCCATAGTACTTTTTATTCTGTTTTGCAACGGTATAAAATTTTCAATATGTTACATTTGAAAAAAAAATAAAGAAAAACAGACTTAGATATGACATTGTACTTTGACATGCCTGTGTCCATAGGTCTTGCTAGCATTCTGTATATGTATCAAATATTACTAATGGAAAATTCCAATATTAAGACGATAGGACTTGCCCACTTTTCCAATTCATAAATACTATTGCACAAACTTTTTTCTTATGACTACCTTTTCTAAAATTTCCATGGCGGACACATAATCAATTCAACAGGTATGAACTTTCTGTGTTTATGTAAACAGTTCGTTAGCGTTAATATATAAAATAAGCGTTATAATTGTTGAAAGTACATATGAATTGTATATGGGAAAGTTTGCATTTATAAATGCAAAAATAACAGAACTGATTTTGAAATACATTATAACGTAAAGAAATATAATTCCTCCTCTATTTATCTTTTCTGTTTTAAACCATGTATTTCTTATTATAGCACATGTTGTAAAAAAGAATATCTATTAAAAAAATAATACATTGTTTGTGCAATGCAGTCTTTCTTGCCTGTTATACCGCCATTCTTGTCAATTAATTAAGGGCCGCGCCAAATTATCTCGGAACTCATTTTTATAATCAGACGCATATGGAAATTTACTATTCGTTTGCATGTGTAATCGGCCCAGCTCTGGTGTGCTTACGGAAATCCATCAAACAGACAAATGCACATCTCTGACAACAATGGAATCGATTTTCTGTCAAGTCGCGGAGATAAATGCCCGACTGAACTTCAGTGGGAACTTCAGGCGTTCGTCAGTAATAGGCAAACATATAATAACATTTCGCACGCGTAATAAAATCATTATATTGGGCGTCGCGCGTGAACTCGAACACGCAGGGTCAAAGAATGGTTGTTTGTTCGCGGTGGTAATGGGTATTTTATATGTAGATGCGAACACGATACCCCCGCCATATAGATAATGCAGGGGAAGTTCTTGCGTGTATAAGTTTAATGTGTTTGCTCTGCGTATGGGGTAGTTAATTCTTGAAGATGCTTCAATATATCTTTAAGCGAGGCGTCAGATGTCTTACACTTCTAATTTGTATCAAAGAAACTTTGCCGAAATGAGATATATATAAGTGGAACTGGAATTTGCAATTTATTTTGTTCGCGAAACTTTGTTTTACGTACGAAATAATGTTTACCGAAGATACGAAGCAAATATGTGACAGTATGTTATACAGGATGTTCCACGAGGAATTGCAGCGATCGATACATTCACCGCAAAGATCTGATGATGAAATTTCCTTCATAGAAGCATTATTGCAAAAGTATGTTGGTTTGAATTCATAAAAATATAAACACAACAGAATGTCTTAAATTCGTATTTGAAAACTAATTGTCAATGTCAAAACTTCGACGTGAAAACGATAAAGAAAGGTCAGCATGTTGGACTCTGCCTAATCGCTAACCATTTTGAAGACGTCTACATAAGTAGCTAACTATTTTATTACCGGGCTAAGGAAGGCTCACGAAGGACACTGTGCTTTTAGGAAGGCGATAGAACAGATCACTAAATACACTACTCAAAATAATTGCCACGTATTTCATAAAAATGACAATAAATTAAAAAAGAAATTATTTCACACACATTTTTATTTCAATAGTTTATCAAACATTTCCGACTTAATGTTTGATAAACTATCACTGCCACTATCAGCACCAACAGAAATAATAAATGGTTCAATCAGATCTTCTACAATTCCATCTAATGCGCACATTCTTGTTTCTTCTCGAATCACATCCTCAACACAGTAGAGATTAACAAACCAAAAATGTACTGTCTCCCGAAAATACACAAACAATGAGGCCAATTGTCGCAGGAATTGACTCACCGACGTATAAATTGTCCAAATAGCTAGTGAACCAGTACACAAATCTGTTCTATAAAGTTAAAAACTTAGAAGTTGAGAACTTATTGGAGTTTGTTAATAAAGTTCAAGACATCTAGCTAAACAAAGGGGAAATTTTAGTATCGTTTGACGTTTGTTCACTTTTTCCCAGCGTACCAATACCAGACACGTTAGAATATCTGGTGGAATTTTTAAAATACAATGAAATAGATGAAATCAAAATCGCGGAGTGCAAAAGGTTAACAAAATTATGCATGTCCCAAAATCAGTTTATAATAGGCGGTAAATTTTATGAGCAGGTGGAAGGTACGGCAATGGGGAATCTTTTATCGCTATTCATTGCTAATCTTTTTATGAGCGAGTTTGAATTAAATATGAAAAAGAACGCGGCATATTTTCCCAGAATCTGGTTTAGGTACGTAGACGATATTTTATTTGTATTTGATACAACAAAATCGACCATTTACGATTTTCTAGGGCAACTGAATTAACAATTTCGCACTATAAAATTTACAGGAGAAAAAGAAGTGAACAATCGCCTTCCTTTCTTAGACAGCATGGTAATTAGGAATAACGCGAATAAATTAGAAATTGACATCTATAGAAAAGAAACTAGCACTAGAAGGTTCATAACGGCTGATTCAAACCACTGCGCGCAACTAAAAATGGCCGCGATCAATATTTTAATTAATAGATAGTAAAATTCCCATTGAATAAGAGTTGATATAATAATAAATTGAAATACATTAAGGATGTAGCGATCTACAATGGTTTCTCTTTTACCGATGAAGAAGAACGCTCAAGAAATTCCAATATAAAGAATTTCTGATAAATTCCACGACCTAAGTGTCAATAGAACCGCGAGAAAAGAAATTTGTTAAATTACCGTTTCATAAGATCACAAAAGGAATAAATAGTGTGTGTAAAAGCCAAAATTTGGCAGTCGCGTTCACTTCTCGGAATACGTTACGTACCTACCCTTCTGGGGAATCCGAAGGACATATCTACTCAAAAACAAAGGTCAGGAATTCAAGAGATTTCATGCACCGACTGTGATAAGGTTTATATTGGACAGACAAGAAGAGCTATAGAATCGCGGTTTAAAGAACATATCGCCCATTACCGTTATAATATATCAGAAAAATCGAGTGTAGCGCAACACTGGATTGAAACGAATCATCGAATTACTTCCGGTAATTTGAAATTATTGAAAAACGTAAATTCGCCGCGAGAACTAGGACCCGTATGAAACGGATATATGTTTAATAGGGATCGAACTTACTAAATCGCGAAACAGGAATTTTAGAACATTCTAGCTTAGTGAATGTTTTTACTGAGAAAGAAAACGTATATCCTCCATATTTTTCTTAAATGCGAACCAACAGATGTTGCACGCCCTACGCTCATAAATACTACCTGCTATTCGGGTTAGGCAGATTTCCTGGGATATATTACGATAAGTGTGTTCATAAATAGTGATAGATGCGCATATTTCCTTTTTTAAACGTGCATGTTAGATATAACTTTCGTTATTCGGGAATTGGTTGACAATGAGAGCCGACGTGCTCTTGAAACATATGTCCCGAATTTTATTAAATCAATTGGTGTGGGGTGGATTTCTCGATACTGCGTATTAGTAGAGAATAAGTAGTCAGTGAGGTGGTTATTATTATGTGTTATGTGGCTATGTGAAGATTGTGTGTGGCTATGTGAAGATTGTTATGCTACTGTGAAATATAGTGCTAATAAAAGAAAACGCTTAGTCCTATTTACAGCTATCCTACAGTTTCGTACTTGTTATTCCATTTCTCAATCATGTAGAACTGTTCAAGAAATAAAATTTATTGACTGGAATTTGTATGAATTTGTATGTCATGTTTGCATATTTATCAAACTTTATCAAAGTTTTTAACCAACAACTTGGTTCAAGAACCTTAAACTAGAATTAATAATCATTTTCATTTGCCTCTAACAGAGGTATCAAAACGTTCTGTGATATTTATAGGCTTTACAAATATTTCAAATTTACCGCCAGAATGATCTAGTGATTTATTCGGTAATATTTGCAGTGTAAATGTGGCTTTTTCTTAGTTTAAAAACAAACTATAGAAGTTCGGGTTACATACACAACTCAAGTTAATAGAAGACTTTTAAAAACAAAGAGTGAGTCAGATATTTTCATAATTTCAGTAGATAAAAGATACATTAATACACAAATATATCTTCCCTTAACTAATATTCACGTCTTTCTTTCCTTCTAGGGCGGTTTGAAAGCGGCAATCTTAGCGGACGTCATGCAGGGCCTGACTATGATCGCAGTCAGCGTTGCGATTATCGTCCAGGGTGCGATCGAAGGGGGCGGCGTCGATCCCGTGATCCGGAGCAATGTGGACGGAGGCCGCTTGAATTTCTTCAAGTAAGTTCGTTCGTTCGGATATTAAACTTTTAATCATCGGGCGACGGAGTCGCGTAGCGCGAACTTTTTCCTTTATCTCGGTGCGATGATATTTTAATAAAGTTGTGCAGCGCGACCAAAGTCGGTCGCGTTCGACTTAATGAAGCCGAATTTTAATAACGGATTAAGATAATATTGTCGCCAGCGGCTACACGGACAGGTGGCTATTTCGCCCGCAGTTACAAATGACTGACAGTATTTAAACTGCTTTTAGATTACTCTATGCAGCGCGTTTGCAGCGGGTTTACCGCGCGAAAATTTGCATGAAAACATCGTAGACCGTAATCAAAAGGGAATTTCTTCGCCACGTTCACGACGTACAACACACATTTCAGTGGTGGAGGCGAAAAGTTAAATCACCAGCGAGCAGTCATCTTTATCTTGTTCTCTTGCACACAACATTAGTTAGCGCGCAGGAATTAGCATAATTTGGTCGGTACAACTCTGAGATATTAAAAAAAGGGCTCCCTCTAAATTATTACACAGTTTCAAGTCGCTGAGTTTACACACGCTGCTTACAAGTAAGGAATTCTATCTAGTGTGACCTCTAAATACTTCAGGCTGTGATTTATCGGGATTTCTTGCCCCCTGAATTTTAGATATTTTGTATACACCATGACAGACTCGATGTGGTATGTAATTTACGTTATTTAAATGAAAAAGTTAGTTCAATTTTACTAATGTTTTGATGACCTAGCCAACCGTAACACCCGTTTTGGTTGACGCAAAATCACTTTCCCCAGCATAAATGGATTTCGAAGAAATAGTTTGTGGAACATCGGAGATACACAGACATTGGAAAGAATAGTGTTATGTTTATTATATATATATATATATATATATATATATATATTGTAATGGAACGGTAAAATTCAAAATATTTTTTATTTAAACAGAAAGTAAGGTTCGTGCAGTTTTGGGAAAG
>JARFOC010001273.1:385466-396839 GCA_031763485.1 Osmoderma eremita | reverse complement strand
AAAAAATCTATAATTTTGTTACATTTTTCTTTACATATTATATTTTCTTTTTAATACTGCTATTTTTTCGCACACCTAGAATATATATTTTGTGTAATAATTTCTCAAGTTGTTATTATTTTTCTGTACAACGAGCATGTAGATTATATTTTACTTAATAAATTAAGTATAACTACATATATACAATTTATAATGTCTTGAGGTTTAGTTTTTAGCTTATTTCAATGCACTGCTATTTTTTCGCACACAGCTGTACATATGTTTCACGTCACCAGGGTGAGATACGTTTTCTTAAATTGAACATCCTATACATTACTTCACATTTGCGTCAAGCTCATGCCTCACACCCCCCATATACAATTTCATAGCATTATACAGCGTGTTTTATTAGTTATAATCAATTTTATGTGCAAATCAGTTCGAGGGCCTGTATACTGCAAACGACACAATATGAAATTTTTCTTTTACAAACATAGATCTTTTGTATTGGCCCACTTTTATGGCAATGTGACATTTTTTCCAAATTATCAATACTGAATACAGGGCGAGTCAAAACTCAAATACATTAATTTCTCAATTATTTGGAATGAATCATCACCCTGCGTTTTATATCATAAAGATAAAGAATAGTTTAGTTACTTTCATTTTTATGAAGCACTTTTATACCTAAAGTCATTAATTTCTAAGATATTTTAAAGTATTTTTAATAAGTGAGATTTTTTGACATTATTTTAATATGACAAGTTAGTCATGGAAAAATGACAGTTAATGTTTAATACAACTACAAAATACAAACATTTATAGCTTACACTAATGATTAAAATTTAATTCATTAACATAACTGTTTACAATGTAGTTCTATAATAAATGTTCAAAATATCCACCAATACAACATTGCAGCCGTTTTTCAAGCGATTGTCCCAAAATGGAATGTACCAGCTGGACAATGTTGTGGAAGATACAATAAAGGAATTAATTATAACGGCGAATATCGGTTTATCATCGAATTCATGAATACATTAGTATAATCAGTTTTGTAAAAAGTGTGAAAGCTAAACTATCGTTGTCATATACTTTGTCAACGAATCTATAATGCAAATAATGTATGTGTGTTTTAATTGTTGTATATTTTTATCCAAATAAACACTATTGATTATTGGTAATATACTCTAGTTGCATAGATTTCCGCTATTTTCCGGTGTGTCTTTATTGCTTATGTGTGATACGTACGCAGATCATAGCGCTTACTACTGTAGGCTTTCGACAACATTATTCTCTTAAATAAAATGAGCTCTTTTGGATTTAGCAGATCGTTACTAGATTTAATTAATTCATATCTGAATGGTGGAAGCAACATCGGATATAATCGGTTGCCTATGCTTCAACATCTACTTGCTGGGTTCCATTCTTGGACCCGTGTTATTTAATATTTACATCATCGGACTGCTGAATTTCAATCACCGACAATCAAGATATACATATATTAGTTGCAGTTCAGCTTAGATTGTCAGATGGTGTCTGTGAAATAAGCTTCAGCTGAATGGAAACAGCTCACTCTTTCCATCAAGAAATTTCTCAAAACTGAAAAGGATCAAAGTGAATTGAGATTTACAATTCTTCAGAAAAAATTGAACAGTTTGTAGCTGATGTCCATTTTAAGCCAGGTGCTTGAAAAAATAGACTTGGAAGATGTCATTCGTGATTTTGCCACTCAAAAATCTACGAAAGTACCTCTTGCATCGGTATAACTATGTTTTTGTATTTGTTCGGAAATTTGCAAAAATAAATTTCCCTCGAAAGGACTTCATGCATCCTAATGCCGAGGGCCCCCACTTGGCTTAACACGGCCCTGGTTGCGTATGGCCTTTGCCACCCGTCCCACTCCAGACATTTACACTTACTCGTTCCTCATAAAGGAAATTAACTTGCATGATTGCGACTTTGGATAGCCAGATAAGTATCTGGTATAAGTACCTAGTTCTTAGATTACTCAAGTGAGTAATCTAAGGACGAAACAGTAAAGAACAATATATTTCCTTTAAGATTTACAAGAAAAACAAAAAAGGAAAGTACGTAGTGATACAATCAGAGCAGAAACAACTTATTAACATAAAAAAATCGCACGGCTTTGTATATTTAAATCACGGCAACTTTGGAAACCCATACATTTATTCAAAACGTGAAAGAAAAAAGAATTGAAATGACACCACAATCCTGAAAGTTTCCGCTTAGATTTTAGACAAGCGACAACGAACACATTCCTCTTCTGTCCCCGCAGTCGCCAGTTTAGACATTTTCGGCGCGAAATGTTTTGTCGCCGTCCTTTAAAGAATAAAAAAATCCGACCGCTTTCTCTTCGCGCCTACCGCATAGTAAGAAAAAAGTATTCGCCAGATAGAGATAAATCTGCAGTTGACAAATTCGATTCGCAGAATCCAACAAAAGATATTAAAGCGGGGAAAGAAATCTCTCCCTAACAAAGTTTGTAATCTACACGGCTTCTCTCCGCTGTGGCGCACTAATGCGAAAGTTCGCGCGACACTTTTTCTTCGATTCTCTTTCGTCACGTTACCGTTACGGTGATAGTACACCGGCGGCAGGGCGGGTGGAAAATGGGTAAACGCGATTAGTCGACGTCTGCCGAGATCGAGAAGACGTGGCGCCGCCTAACGACGAGTTAGGAGACGACCGTGGCGCGCGGGCCTAACGAATTCGTTAAAACAGTAATTAAGTTCTAGCGCGTTATCTGCGCTTACGAATCCGCCGCAGCGACAATGTTACGTATTAAAATAATAATTGGAGTTTCTGCGCGCCGCCTATATTGTTACACGGCTATACTACGCGTGTGGGTGGAGATGTTGCTAAGATACGATTCTGTGACGTTTGTGTGCCTGTGTGAGCGTTTGCAGATAAGTGTAATTGAATCTACGATAGGGTAAGACGCCCCCTCGTGGAAGAAAGCAGCCTATCGCAGCTCTGGCTCACACGAGCGGCGTTTTGTGGCAAGGCTGTCGACGTTAGTTGTTAATTTCGACGGTTTAGTGGTTCGCAAATGTTTTTCTAGCGTATTATTGCTCGAATTCGCGTTTAATCTGTCTCAATGGTAATGTTGCAGTAACGTATTTCTCATTTCGTGTTTTACGATTAAGAAAAACAGTAACCTGTACGGAAATCTAGAGTAATTATCCGCGTGGGATTATTTTCATATCTTGTGCTCTAAACACAACAATACAGCACCAACTTGTCTTCTTTGTTGTTGTTCTGTATATAAATTAGATGTGGGCAAGATACGGTTACGAATTACAGTGACTAGTTACTAGTTATTAGCTACAGTTACTAATTATAGTTACTAGTTAGGTACCAGCTAGAGTTAGTACTTACAGTTACTAGTTACACTTGCTAGTTACAGGTATTAGTTACAGCTACCATTTATAGTCACTGTTGAATGACTATTTGCAGTTTCTATTTACAGTAACTATGTACACTTACTATTTATAGTTGCTATTTACAGTTACTGGTTACAGTTACTAGATACAGTTACTAGTTACAGTTGCTGGTTATAGTCACTGGTTACAGTTACTGGTTACAGTCACTGGTTACAGTCACTGGTTACTTACTAGTTACAGTTACTAATAAATTTTTTTGGCTATCGAAGTTGATATGCCAATTGTCGGTTCTGGACCTTGAAAGCATCCCGCGGCACCCTCTTTTGCAAGGGTGTGGGCTCATTGTCTTGAATGAGTGAGTGACCCGGGATCCAGACTAGGGTTAGTTTGGTTTTGCAGCTTCAAATCAGTTTAGAGTGGCATTTATGCACCTCAAATGCTTTCATTACAGCCTGACTGTCACTGAAATTTTTTATTGATTATGTTTGAAGTTTTTGTTCAAAATCTCTTGCGCATATTTCATTGGCATAGATTTCAGCCTGGAAAACTGTTGCCCGTGGTTGTAGGGTTTTTTAACCATCGGGTTACTGCAGAATATTCCTGCGCTAACGCCCTGCTGTGTTTTGGATTCATTCGTAAACCAGCGGGTGTCTGCTTGTGTCAGTTTGGTTTCGTTACATCTTCATTTCTCTCGGTTTGGATAGGAGGCAGTGAAGAATGTATCGATCATGTGTCGTGTACACATCATGTTAGTTTGCATTTCGAGCATGCCATTGGACATAACCCTATCCAGCAGCTTATTTTCCAAGAAGACATGAGTACGCGGCACTTGATTCGCTATGTGCCAGGGACTACAGTTACTAGTACCAGTTACTGGTTCCAGTTACCAGTAACAGTTTCATATGTATGAAATTTATAATTTCCATATAAAAATTGTGTAAACAGACAAAACAACCTTCAAAACTTTTAAAGTATTTTAGGATGACAATTTGATTGATTGGAGTAAGTCGAGTGATAAGGAACGGCCGTTTAAAAGTACTGAAATATCGCGGCCTCACTAATTCTTCTAACGAATTTTTGGATTTAATTACAAGTCAAGGATTTTTGACAAAGATTCCACTGCTGGAAAACGAATTCTGTTATTTCTGTCTGCTCCCGAGATATTCCTGATTTCTTGTGGCGATACTAAAGATTGGCGCTGGTTCAACGTTTACAGTTATACACCAAGACAAGCAACGATTCGATTGGTAACTGCATCCTAATATATCAAATGCTCTTAGTTGCTTTTATACTAACATCGTGGGATAAAATGCGTGCCGTTACTCCGCTTGGATTTAGCGGAAGAAACCGAATGCCGGCTGTGTATGGAGGACGAAGAAACATCAGAGCACGTTATGTGCCACTCTCCTGCGGCCACCCGCATCAGGAATTTCATCTTTGGAAAGGATGTTACTTCCCTAGCTGACCTGAGAGATTCCTCATTGAACAAGATTCTGAGCTACCTCAAGGCCTGGACTTGTTTGATGAACTTTAGGATGGCATTCGCTCTACAATAGGGCCTAGTGGCCACCGAACCAGACGGATGGCATCCTTACACCAAGTAACCGCTTGTATTTAAATGCCGTTCAAAATGTCCTGTCACGTTCAGATCAACTTCGGCTCGATACCTCCTTGTGATAATATTGATGTTACTTATGAAGTTAAGATACTAGAAATGCGTCAACTTATTTACAAACAAATATGTTTCACGCATCGCTTTTATTTATATTTTTTCTATTAATCTGAAGGCACTTTATCTCCTTACGGAACACAACACCTAAATTGTACATGGAAACTATATCGCTTCACGATTCTAGAAGGAACTAGGAAGAAATGCAGTGACATTTAGTATGTGCAGGCGTGATTAGATTACGTTGTTTGATATTATTGGTCACAGAATTTTTAATTTCGAATTAATATCTGATTTAAAAAATATTAAATACATCCAGTGGTGGTGAATTTTATCTCAACATGGCTTTTGACACCGTTTAGCGAGTAAATAATACAGTAATTTGTGTATTTCTAAATTAAAATTATGTACTTAGACCAGAACTTGCATTAAAAAATGGGAAAATAAATGCAGTTCCCCTGTGTGAATCTGCCCATATTTTCAGTGTACCTTTGGTACTTATAGAAATCCTTATTTTATTTGTGCTTGCGAAATTAGTACTTAATCGTAACGACCTCGTATATCGTAAATCGTCCCATTCACCCTCTTTCTACACGGCCAATAACATTACAAATAAAAGTAACTATTTTTATATCTCGTAATGGCGTTTCCTTGTTTCGCATATCCGTTCCCGGCGACAAAACAAGGCGTCGCGGCGGTAGGGTGCGTTACAAGGCTTTTACGCGGCCGCGTTTCACGTTTTATCTACACTTTATCGGTTGATAGACCCCGGAGAGGGTGTGCTGTCGCTGGGAATGCGTGCGCGCTTATACACCCTCATCCACTCACACTTGCAAATGCACTAGATACAAAACAACACGTTCCGTTTCGGCAATACCGCAACTTTACATATTTAAAATAACGCTTTCGAAATCTAAATCACCCGGCCGGACACAATCTGCAACCGGGGCAAATGACAGCGACGAAAAAACAGCGCGCGCCATCCACCGTCCGACGGCGTGTTACGTATTTAAGCGAGATAATTCGGGATTTATGGGAACGCGGAGCTTTTATTTCGGGGAAGTACCGCTCGCTACAGAATAGCTACTAGTAGACCGGTACGGGGCGGCTGTACGAGAAGCTTGAGTTGGCGGGCGCGCTGGTTAAATTACCCTCTAACGAGCACATGTAAACAAGTCCATAAACTACGGACACTCGTCCAGATAACCGTGGAGATTTCGGACGCTTTATAGGCAATCGAGTACGGCGGATATGAGGTGGAAGGACGCCCCGTACTTATGCGATAATAATACATGAGTACCCATTTGGTATCTGAGGGAATTCTGTAGCAGTTAATTGAGTATATATTTGTCTGTGAACCAGCGATGTGGAAAATTCGAAATTATTTGCACGAGGTGCTGAAATACATAAAGAAACTGTTCACGATTGTGTTTGAAATACGGGGGATGACCGGTTACTAAGGCACATTTGTGAATTACAGACAGACTACTTTATTGATAGAAATCAAACATACACTAAGTAAAAGCGTGAACTGTTCGCCACTTTTCAACATAATCGCCGCTAATGTTAAGGCATTTGTCCCAGTGCGGCACAAATTTCTGTAAACCCTCTTCGTAAAACGTGCGATCCAAATTTATAAAATACCGCTGTATTTCCTCTCGAGCTTCGTCGTCGTCTTCAAACCTTTTACCCGACAAATGAGCGTTTAACGGCCCAAACAAATGGAATTCAGACGGATGGAGCCAGGTCTGGATTCTTATCCGTTTTCGTTGTTGATGGCTTTTTTGGTACAGCTTTTTTAGCTTTTTTGGAGCTGTGCGTCCAGTTTTGAACTGTTTACACCAAACACTAACTTGTTTCCGACTCATAACGCCCTCGCCAACAACTTTTTTTAATAGTTTGTAACCCCCTCAAATAGAATCCCGAAGTAGCCTTAATGAAGAAGGCTGGGTTGATAATAAAATTTATTTAAAGTGGGCGCCACGTAATTCGAAAAATTGATTTATCTGCACCAAGCTACGAAAGTGCAAGGAGTTTTTCCCCTCTGATAAAGGTGCGCAAGTAAACAAGTAAAACAATAAACTAAAAGAAAAAAGGAGTTTCTCTAACATTGCATAATTGTCTGTGATATAATGTTTATGTCAAGTTAAATATATGATGTGTTGTAATATTTAAGTGTGTTATTATTGATATACTTACATTAATTTTAATTCATTTTGAACTTAAATTTAATCCTTAATTTATGTACACTTATTACGTAGAAACTTATTTATTCTCCCATTTTATCGCTTTGACCATCTTTTGTATAATGTATTGCAAATTTTCTATTCTACATCTGATATTTATGGTACATTTTTATATATTTTGGCATAAACGTCTAATGTGTATATTTTTGAAAACTCTTGTGGAACAGTAATAAAGATAACTTTAAATAACAACAATTCATTCAATCATCATTTCATTCAAAATATAATGGCGAATGAAGTTAATAAACAATATAACCACCCTGAACACATCTTAACATTTAATAATAGCACATCAGTCATATACATTCTACTACCTTATATACAACATTTATCAGAAAAAATTGCAAGATTATGCACCCGTATAACAAAATTGCACACAGTAATTACAATAATTGCAATTTCATAAACACTAAACTTAAGGACAGAGTACCAAAATTAAAATAAACACATGTTTGGGATTTTTTTTTGTAAAAATTGCCACAGAATTTGTCAAACAATGCAACACTTATGTGAACGAATAAGAGGACAAAAATATGCAAATAACATCACTGCCTTAAAAGACACAACAACAACGAAGGACACCAATTTTACTTCTAAAATACCGAAAATTTAAACAAAGAACCTAATAACAAAGCAAGAAACATATTATAAGTGATCAACATACAAAATACAACAACGTTGTGAATGATAGAGTTGAAATTGAAGGCTTATCCAACCTATTGTTGGAATAACTATTCTACTTTCCTGTATCCATGGTTTTCAAAAATATGCACCTAAAACGTTTATGCTAAAATAAAAAGAAAGATCACAAATAACAGCTTTTAGTTTCATTACAGAATAGAATATTTAAAATACTTTTCACAAAAACTTGTTAAAGTGATAAAATAGCAGAATAAATATCAAATATGTAATTTTGTGCCAACAATAAGCAATATGTGTACATAAGTTTAGGATTAAGTTGAAAATGTAATTAATGTAACGGGCGATATTATCGATAACTGCTACTAATAACCGTTACCGCTGGATAACCGTTTTAACCAGTTCTCGATTTTCGATACGAACAGTTACCAAAATAAGTGGTAGCCGATAGCGCTCGATCCAATATTTGTTCAAGAACCGATACGTTTGACCGTTCTCGGTTACTATATATAATATTCACTGAGTGGTACGATATGTAAGACTGTTTATGTTTACATGAAGCAGCGGAAGTGGTACTTTTTTCTGGTAGAATTAAGAGAAAAACAACAGATGTCATTGAATTCAAATTAGAAGCTACCTTGGGGCTGTTTTTTAAGTTAAATTATGAATTGGAGTGTACATTCTTTACCCATTTTAGATGTAGAATTTATGTAATATATTTGTACATTATGTATACGTGTTTACGCTGTATTCTCGTTTTAGACTAGTTGTGCGTTGGTGTCTTTGTTTCTGTAAATGAATCAATAGCGAAATTTTTGTTATTCCATCTAGAGAATTGATTATAATATATCGCTCCGTTATTATAATATTATATATTTATCGCATATCCAAACCGTTGGGAACGATAATAACGATACGTATTCGAATATTGGCGGTGATCACCGAGAACAGTTTAAGATAAGGTTATTAGAAAATAACGTCCCGGTGATAACGGTTATTTCAAAATAACCGTTTTTCCTATCCTAAGCTACATATATCTAAACTTGTCGATTAAATTATCTTTAATTAAGAAAACCAAAACCATTAATTAAGAAAATCATATACATGCACATATGTAGGTGTATGATTTAATGACACAATTTTTCTATTTAAAATTTTTGTTCCCAATGCCAAAATCTTAAAAACCATTGTTTCGAAACACAATCGGTAAGATTATAGGAAAAGAGAATTTCAAGATGTAGTTCCAAGTTTATTTAATTTGCGTGCCGTTTTATCGCATAATGGTTTAATTAATCAATTTTCCGCGCTAGAACAATCACGGAAACTTTCTAATAAGCCGCTGTCGCTACGTCTACCGTTGTTGCAGCATACCGTCGCTAGTCGGGGACCTATTATTACCACGGCTGGCCGTAGTACGCCCGCTTGGTTACTCCTAGTTCCGCAGTAGATTTAATATTGGCGTGAGCGTGTTCAATTGACCTTAACCGTTACCGTTCGGACTCATAAACTGGTCGGCATTGTCCGCCCTATTACCGCACACACAAAGCGCAACAACGGAGATGGCCGGAGCAAAAAAAATCGACCGTCCCGCACGGCTGATAATGCATTGAACCCGCATTACAGACTTTTTGTTTGTGTTTGTGGGTGTATGTATATGTTCTATATGCTATTTGTGCTTACATATGTGTATGTTTCGTTCTACGCTACAACACAGGCTAGTAAAGGGAAAATATAGGAAACTGGGGGCATCTCCTGGATCTTGGTAATACAGAATAAATCCTACTTCCGTATTATTTAAAATATATTTTTTGTAAATATATTTTATTTTAAGGTATGGAGAGATATCGGTTTTGTTATGTTGTATTTCCAAGTTAAAAAGAGCTACTTCGGCCGAAATTAAGTGCAACAAGACTATGGAACACCATATTCGTTACTTAATAATTTGCGATTGTTTGCAGACGTGCTTAGTGGGTTTCAACTCTGTTACATGTGATAATCACGTGCCAGTGTCATTTTGCATGTCATTACAAGATATTATAACAGTTATGACAAGTTAAATACAATAGAATAAAATATAATAATTATTTTGCACAATAAAAATTATTCTTCTTTCCAAAATCTTATGTCCCTCTTTTGTTTGGTCGATTTCTTCCATACTTTTCAGTCTCTCTCTTTTAGCTTATTATAAACATGATTATTATCACCGAATCAGAAATAAATGAATTGCACCTGTTGGGCGCGAATTATTGAAAAAAAGATGATTGGTGAGTGGATTGATGTTTATTTAGGCAAAAAAATAAAAAATAAGATGATTGTTGGAAAAAACAATGCTTTAAATAATTTCGGTTTGAATTAGTATTACTTATGTGTGAAATAATAAAATGCAAACGCGATAAAACATGCCTAACATCAAGGAATCGTTTATAATGTAATTCGTAAACAATGGTTGAGGAATCTGGTAACTAAATACAGTAAAACAACAGAGGTGTCCCTCAAAAAAGTATATTGTTCAAAAAAAAAAAAAACGTTATGAATTTAAAAGTTGAAGTAGATAATGAATAATAACCGATATCACGGAATAATGTATACGCGCTAAGTTAATCACGGTTGCGACAGTACGAATTGGGTCACCTCTGATGTTGATGTTGTGAAAAAGTTAAACGAAAGAATTTAGAACGATACGGTTTGAAATACTTAGCTGTTGGACCATGTGTGAATACGTGAGTGTCTTAGGTGTTCCTAACTTGAAGAATGGGCTTCGAAGCGGTGAAGGTAAAACCTAACACGTAGCACATGGCACTTATAAAAAAATAAACACTGCCTTGTCGTGATCGGACCTAGACGAACGGTTTTTCCCCCGTCTCGAAGGTACGGCGAGGTGAGTTCCGGAGTCTTATCTGGACAGATGAAGACGAGATATTGTTGTGTCGCGAGGGGGACAGACGAACATTGGGTGTCTTGGTGCGGACGGAGGGAAGCTTAGTTGATGCCCTGATCGGTGGAGAAAAACCGCTGTCGCATTCCGATCAGACGAAGTCACTTGTTGTCGCGAGTGGCTGAAATGAATTTAAGAAACGAACTGTCCAAAGGGAACTCCGAAAGGGAACTGTACTTGCTTTGGGAATTTTCTCCCGAAGAAGACTTGTAAAATTACCTCGACTGACGAAGGTTTCAACCAATCAGAGGCCGGCAAATATTAATTTAAAAATATTATGTGAAAACAAAGCTTTACTGTGTTGAATCACGAGTTAATTACGTATTAATTCGTTCAGAGAAATTGCAACGTAATACGGATTAAAATGATATCTGACAACACTATATTTAATAAGAGAGAGATTAAATATAATTTAACATTTAAATAATTAAAATGCATATCTTCTGTAGGCACCGAACAAAGAGGGTCTCTGTTTGCCTACCTGATCTGGGACGTTTG
>JARFOC010001273.1:348151-378352 GCA_031763485.1 Osmoderma eremita | reverse complement strand
CCCCCATCGCGTGGATACCGATGGTGGGAACCGGTCTTGCGCGGTAATCACATCACAGCGCCAGCGCGTGTGATAAATCAAACATATGTTTACGCATACGTCCTTGGGGTAAAAATAGAAAACATATATTTAAAACATATATTTAGAAATGGACTAAAACATATATACAGTGCTGGACATCGAAAACGTGACAAAATACTGAAATTATCTTTAATAATTTAACTAAAATTCTCCACTAGTCAAAGTCACGTTTTCGACGTAACCACACGTTACAATTTGGCAAATTACTTGCATTATGCAGAAGGAGCAAATTATGCTGAACTGTCCAAAGACTATTTGACTCTTAGAGGGGAACTCTTTTGAAAAGTGCAATAATATCCCTGTGCACGATACGATGCGATAGTCATCCTGTGTAATCGGAGTACTTAGAAAATGCGAGACCGAGGCCGTACTTGTAACCACCGTAGAAATAACTTGTAACTATGTAACTATGCCAATACATCAGATGCGTGTTGGTCATACAGTTGAGTGCATGCGGATTTATATTTATCTACTTATGTGGTGCTGTTCTTTTAGTCTTTAATCTTCTTCAAAATTCACTACGGAAAAGATTAGTTTCTAAACATCTTAATATACAGAAAAAGTTATAACGCATGTCAGTTGATATTATTCATTGATAATAATTAGCAAGCATCAATTATTTCCGTAAATAGTTTTCTAGAAATAAAAACTTTTCTCATTTGATATAACCCTTATGGCTGTCACTATACATATAGCTGACGCAAATTATGTGGGGCACCATTGCTGTGTCTTTGTTATTATTGATACTTCGCGCACTTAATTTAGATAAAGAAATCTGAATAATGTGTACACTCATTTTACTTTCCTGATATGCACAATAAGCGATAAATAATGCATATACAGCGAGGATGGAAGCCACCTGGATGTACGAATTACCGTGAAATAACATTAAATATACGTAAGAGCTCCGTTAATTGAAAAGAGACCGCGCACAAATAAGAATTATACGAACAGCTGTACTTCGCATACGCATGTGGTATGAACAGGGCAGAGCAGCAAAGTAGTGTGTATGCTTATACTTAATAACGGAGTACTATACCGTTGAAGAGAAAGTACAAATAATAAAACTATAATATGCTAGCAATTCGGCAAAAGTTACTCGTGATTTATTTGCAGTAAAATTTCCAGATAGACCTACACCAAGCATTGGAACAACGGCTCTAGCATTAGAGATCACGGGAACTCTTATAAATACAAAATATAAAATTATTACACCTTTAAATGCGTATGCAAGAATTGGACAGGCAAGCTCATGAAGCAAGTGACCAATGAAGATATTAAACAATAGGGGACCCAGATTTGACTCTTGAGGCACCCCTGATCCTAACATAAATTCCTCAGAGCGGTGACCGTTATACAAGACATAGCATCGGTGGTCGCTAAGGTAAGATCTGATTAAGTTAGCAGCGGATGGAGCAAAACCGAATGAAGCCATTTTGGAAATTAATAAGTTGTGGCCGATTGTGTCAAAAGCCTTTGTTAAGTCTGCCCACATCTATCCAACATTTCACTGATAAACTACGTAAAGGAAGCTAAATTAGTGACTGTTGAACGTCCGGAAATGCATGCATGTGGGTGTTGGGATAAAAAGGGGCGTACACTATGGTAGATCGATAAGTATAGGGGACGCTCATATACTTTTCCAAAGTTAGAGAGGATGGATATGGGGCGATAGTTGGAAACTAAAACGGGATCACCTTTTTAATGAACTGGGGAAGATTTCGGTTTTCCTCCGTAGCGAGGGATAAGTTCCAGTTTGAATGGAAAGATTTATGATGTACAATAATGGTTTGGCAAAAGCGTATCTACAATCGATAATTAAAAAGCTGGGGATTGAGTCTTCGCCCGGTATGAATTTGTTGAATAGATTACCCACGGCACGTATAACATCATTCTCATTTGTAGGGGAAAATGCATTAGAAAGACTATATGAATATGTGCTAGAGGGTGTATTATTTTGCGAGAAAGAATTCATAATATCAAGAGGATTGCAGTATTCATTTTGGTCGTTGTCTTTGGGTCTCGGAGGAATTCTGCTAGTTCGTTTAATGGAATTCAGAAATTTCCAAATGACAGTTGGGGAGTTCTTAATCTGCTGTTCCATATTAAGCAAGTAATTGCTGTAAGCACATTTTATCTCAGTTTTCGTTATGGTGCGAGGACGTTTAAATTCATTGTAATATAGTACATTTCTAGTTTTAATCCATTTTCTATGATAATGATTTTTAGTTTTGACCCTATGCTTGATTGAGTTCGTAAACCATGGAGGAAATTACGATTGGTATTTTGTTTACATATCAAAAATAATGTGAGTATTACAATAGAAAGCAAGATCGACATCAAGATAGGTCTCTACGAAAGTCCAATCGCGTTCCAATAAGGCTGCATATAGTGAAGAGTAATCTGATTCACGAAAATTATATCAAGGATGTTGGCACGTGGAAATAGCTGCCTTTAGGTGTCTAATTGATTGGTTGATCAATTGCAGGATGATGAGAGTCTTCAGGGACAAACCAAGTGAGTTACTTGAAAGTCGGAGCTGATATTCGAAAAAAATAGATCCAAGAGCCTATTAGAAGTATTCGTGCACTATTATATTGTTTGACATTTAGGATCTGTAAGAAATTATGGAAAATTATGAATTTATTGCATGGCGTGGGCGAAGGAGACTATAAATCCAAGTAACGTGTATAATAGTATACGGACGCTTATTATTAGTCCACTGAAATCGTAGTATCCTATAACAAGATGGTTTACTTTACACACTGTATACATACTTATACGCATCGCACAAATAGATATGCAGATATTTAATTGCTAGGTTATCTGACCACACCAAGAAATGTAAAATGTTATCTACTGCATAAAACAACATACCCAACGCCAACCGCAAATGTAATAATAGAAGATTGTGAACGCGTTATTTTGCTTTCGATGCATGGAGAATTATGCATTTTTCAAAACCTAATCGTTCAGTGTAAGTTTTATTTTTGTAACAACGCGCCTAGTTTAATGGGTGGTTACAGTAAATATTTACTTTTCTGGATGTACTGTGCGTTCAGATACAAACGAAGCGATGCAAAGATGCTGAGTCACATAAAAATAAATTCCTATGGAAAAAGCTCAAAACTAAACATAAGGTATTCTAAACGGCTCATAAAATCCTTTTGCTATAAATTAACTTAAACGACTATAATATACTCAACCTGAACTGTAGGTACACATGCATATTATTAGCTCCACTTATAAACGAGCTTGTAGTACATAAATGCATACTTGCATATGGTAACGCTACACCAGGATGTTATGGGTGAAGAAAATACGTACATGGGAAATATTCTATAACTAGGCATCCTGTTTACGTTTTGAAGTAATTGAATAACGCCTTCGCTTGTAGGAACTAAGCGATTAAAATTGAGACTTTCGATTGTAATATAATATACGCATCAAGAACGTTTAACGTTTATTTTCATGTATTTTAATAAATAAAATTAGACAAAAGCAATAATATAAATAAAAATAAATTTACGAGTGTCTTTGTTTTTCCTGTTTTTCCCAAAAATTTCCCATGCGTTGCGAAGTAGACGCATTTAGCTTAGATGATAGGGTGTAGGACCGCTATACTCAACCTGCGGCCCGCCGCACTATGGGGCGAACAATGTAATGTAGGAACAATAAAATAATAAGTGATTATGAATCCTTGAAATCTATATTTTTTGAATCTACGACAAAAATTTTTGTAGTTCTTTCCGCTAATTTGTTATCAGGCCTCAAAGTTGAACATTTATAAGCAACAGATCTATTGCACCACTTTACGCGCAACCTGGAACTCCTAGTAGAATATGTTATGCGTTGAATCTAGATATTGTTTCTATTTTATTAGTTTGGAAGAATACATATGTGCTACGTAAAGGGCTAATTTTAGTTCTTTATAGTTAATAACTGCTTCAAATTAAATTGAGAAGCGAAACGATTTAATTGATGAGAAATATAAACCGTCATTAGACATTTAGTATTTAGCGCTTTTTGCCGATGGTTAGAAATTGCGATTTTTATATTCGTTAGAGTCTACTTTAAGAATCAGCAATGAAAACATGCGCCTACTTGCGCCTTTTTAAAACACTAAATTTCTAACAGAGCGCTGCGCAATAAAGGTTATAGATTATGAACATTGATGTACCTACATATAGGTAGGTATACATATTTTGCTAGATACGTTATTCATATTGGAATACGCACAACGTAAAAGTACATAGGTGTCTAGTAAATTTTGTTTGTACCTAATTAATTATATATTTATTAATAATGGGTGATAAGGTTTACCCTTAATAATAACATGTGCCGTCAACCTCAATAATTATTGATACGGTAATTTGCCGTAATATACGGCAATTCATTCATTTATTTTTTAATATATAGCAGACGTCTGATTGTATCTACTGGATACGGCAACACGTCATTTTAGTATTTTCGTAAATTGATAAAATACAGGTAAAACAAAACCACTATGCTAAATATTCAGTGCCATACTTTTCATAATGTTCATTTTGCCAATTCTATACTGAAACATTCTCGTATCCTTGCTCAATAAGCACAGGCATATCTTGAACTTTAAATCTTGTATTATTGTACCTGATATAATCCTTGATCCGTGGCCATACCAGTTCAATGGGATTTAGGTACGGTCTCAGGACGGTGTGACCCTGTTGAGGGGCTCCTTCATCGAGTACATATTTGTTGTACTTGTTCCTTTGTTGTGATACTATATGCAGCAAGTCGAAGATAAATATGTAATAGAAGATAAGAAAAATCGGGAGAATACAAGTGACACAGAAAAATGAACCGAAACTGACAAATGACAGAAACAGTAAATAACACTAACAGCTACCGAATAATATATGGCAACAATCCCCGTTAACCAGTTAACCGGTCAGAGCGGTTAACCGGTCAGAGCGGTTAACCGGTTAATTGGATGGTTCAAGATGATCAAAAATATTACTTTTTGCGTTATATAATAATGTGTATTTATTGGGGGCCTTGGAGTTCCTCCTGACGAAATCTTGTCGTATTTCATTACTTTTCTACCAGTTATAGGAATGATATAATGCGTATTACACCATTCACGACGATTAATCAGTCACGAGGGTTAACCGGTCATCCCGGTTAATCGGTCACGCCGGTTAACCGATTATGAGTATACGGTTAGCCGGTTAAAAGAATTACTCGTTTGCGCAGCACTAGCTTGCATCCCTTTCATTGTTTTTGCTAGTATGGTTAACCGGTTAACCATACTAGCATACTAATCGGTTAAAGCTATTATCAACTCAACATATTTTATTGATACGATAACGTGGTGCATTATATATTTTTATCACCCAATAAAGCCTATCATCATAATTTTTAGTGTCCTATAACGCGAGGCAATTTATAATAAATTGTAAATATAAATATATAGGCAAGTGTACCTCCTATCCTCGGGATTATTGCAATTTTTGGGTCTACAACGTGGGACGATGACCACAAATAAAAATTAAAATAAAGAGTTCACCACAATATGTACTTATGCCTCTAATAGAAAGTAATGATTCAAAATTATGTTGGTACTAACAAATAAAAAAAACACTGTGATATCGAAATTTCATCTATCAACTGTCACTTATGTCACTTGTACTAACAACTTAGCCAATAACAAAAAACATGGCTTTCTAGTATAGGGGATGAAAAACTTCGATCAGTTGGTATCCCTATAAAATAATTTTGTCGTAAACTACTCGATAACATCTTGAAAACGACTTAAAGATGGCAATAGAAATTTATAAATTTAAACTATATGCTGTTTTATCCACCTTACGGATAAACAACAAATGAATTTACAGTAGGTACCTAACAATTGTGGTAATTATTACGTTATAATATGCGACGTACTTAATATACCCAACATATATCAATAAATCTCAACAATAACTTCTAGATCTATTACATTCCTATATTCTGTACACGTACAATAAACCAGATTATTAACCAGATAAAACAGTGATTCGTGCACGCCGTTTCTAAAAATAGATCTGCAGACCTCTGCTAACAAGACAATTTCTAAAACAAATAAATTATGTAAGGCTAGCAAACCCTAAGTCTTAATTGGTACAAACTGTATGCACTAGTTATTTGCATAGATTACGATAGGCACTTATTAACAAGCATTTCCTAGTTAAAATAAATGGATTTTATATAAGATTAAAGTAGGGGCGAGTAATATTTTATTTAAAAGGAATAATCAAAATATAGGGTGCGTTCCACTTGCATCACCTAACGGTCAAATTAATCACCATACCGTTTGGTTTGATGTTCGCAACGGTCACAACATGATCGCAAAACGGTATTCATTGCAAACTTCACAATGTTCGCAATCTTACAACGGTCGTGCTGAGGAGGTAGGTCAGCGTGATCCTGTACCATAATGCATGGCGGTATTAACGTCACTTGCCATATATGTAATGTTTACAGACAGCTGACTAGTTGACAGAAAGTTTATAACCGGATTTATAACGTTTATAACAGAAACGACATAAATAGAGAAGCCGTTAATAGTAGACAATGTTCTTTTTTCCATAATTTTGTTTAAAAATGTATCATAAATAAACATTATACAACATAACCTAAGATTTTCTGTATTCATAATGCCCAAATTGCATTCCACTAGAACATTACGTCGCATTACTAGTGATCAAGTTAAACAATTGATGAGTAATGATGCGAGCGTAAGCAATAATGTGTCTGATTAATGTATCGTAGCAGATACTTGGATTATTATAAGATTTTCAAATAAATGTCATATATAGAAAAATTGAAAGTGTAGAAAGTTTATTAGAGGTTGTGATTTCAATAGATAACAACAAATTGTGGGGCTAGTTTTAATTGAACGTGAACGAATGACATGGATCGGTATCAATATGGATGATTAGCCAGCGCAGGCGCATTTAAGAATTACCTCATTTACAGAGAAATACTCTCACGTTTAACATCAAACAAAATTGATAGTAATGGATTAGTTAGTATTCGCAAATACGTGACTTAATAAAATTTCTATATTTATGTTACGTGAACTACCGTCTCAAATATCGACACTATTGACGGCAAGGAAGTAATAAAACAATGCTATCGATGTGCCAGAGAATAACCGATTGTAGCGCCACTTTTGGGGTTTCTAGGGTAGTACCAAGTACTACATTAGCAAACAAAACCCGTTCGAACAGACATTTTGTACTTCCCACAAGTTCATGTATCAGTATATTAGGGGGACATGCGCATTTATTATCAATCCTTGAACTTGTTCGTGAACACAGGAACAAAGCTTTTATTAAAGTTTTCCACATCACTTTTACAGCATATTAAATAAATGTTGATTTAGTTTACGAGTTCTCATTACAGATGCGTGAGCAAATACATATTCATAAGCAAGACACAGCCCAATCTTTACACACTGTATTTATGTATGTAGGTACCTAAGGAACTCTCAGTGACGTTTCGACAGGGTTATTAAAACATAAATTGATAACAGTCGCATGGCAATATTTTCTTCTGCCCTACCTAATTTAATTAGGGCCCGGCAGGTAGAAAGGGAATATTGAATTTCACCTGCTCTCCTTTCTTCACGGACACATCTGCCACCTTTAACAACCTTCTTATGTGCCGCGTGAGCGATTTAAAATTGATATCGAGGTAAAGGAAGGAAAAGTACCTAGGTATTCTTTAATCTGTCCTTCACAAAATATTCAAACGCTTCCAAAAGCTATCTGATTATGTCAAAATAGGATAAAAGCATCTATACTTACGATATTCCTGATGTGCTTATTTCCAGAGAAAAGAAAACTTCCTTTGCGTTAGAAACCCTGTTATATGCCCTAAAGGTTTTACGGTTTCATCAGTAAATAGTATAGAGTACTACCCTACTATATCTTGCTTTTAAGGTATTTAATAGTATTACTGTTGGGTAAAGTAAAATCAAAGTAAAAGTCCTCTTTGACTGAAACGGGCTTGACTCTCTATTTAAAAAAAAATATACAAGAAAAAAAGTACGTTCGTTCCGCTACCAAAATTGCTACTGGTTTCTTGTGTTTGTGTTTTTTTAGTATTATCTAATAAATATGTGCAATTACAACGCTCTAGTATGAACACAATAAAAGTAGGAGATAAACAGTAAAATACACACATCAAAATAATCTAGAGGACAATGCTTTATTTGCTAGTAGTTTACGTTATTTTAAACGTCAATACAGTTTGCTGCTGGTGTTTCGATAGTTTAAAGATTTATTCATTTGTCATCCTGAGATTTTTGTGTGTATTTTACCATCAATTTTCTTTTCCAGTTTCTTTAGCATTAGGATGAAGAGACATCATTTACACCGTGATACGCAATTAAAAGCTATTGGAATGCTTCAAAGTGGTTTAACTCAACTGCAGAAGCTCTCAAAAAGTGCCATCAATCGTTTCTGGTTGAGATATCAGCAAACCAGTAATGTGCGTGAACATCATCCAGGACGCACAAGAGCAACTCGAGTAATTCATTACAGATACTTATTGAGACTTTGTGCATTAAGAAACCGCAACATTACAGCGACAGGATTAGTGATTCGACTATACGACACTCATGATGTGTTAATAAGCGATCAAACGGTGAGGAATAGACTCTGTGCAGATGGTCTTAATGCCGGTCGCCCTCTTAGAGTTACTGCATTGTCGAGAGGAAATCGCGAAGAAGATTAGAATGGGCACAGCAACATTTGAATTGGGATCAACAAAACTGGGCATCTGTTTTGTTTCCTGACGAATCCCGGTTAGGTTTACGGCCAGGTACAAGAAGAACGAACGTGTGGAGACGTCCCGGGAATGCAGAACGATTAGCTACGTGGCAAACTGTGCACAGCTTCCAAGCAGGTGGTGTAATGGTATGGGGTGGAATATCTCTTGGTGGAAAAGCTGACCTCGTTCTCTTGGATCGGTATTTAAACACCACTGACCCGGTAGTCAGTGGTGTTTAAATTATTACATTACATTATTCTTCAAAACGTTATGCTGCAGGAATTTATTATTATTCCTTTAATTTTAAAGCCCTCTCCGTAGTCATAATTGTGACTACTCCACGTAGTTCCTTCAGTAAATATTTTATTCTTATATTAACCTACTAAATTAACCACCAACGACATTTTTATTATAAGCATTTATTACCAACAGCTTCGCATTCAATAAGTAATGAAAATTTCTATCTTTCTTCAGTAATTGTTAGTGTATAATTATGTGGAAAACACATTGGTATAATAAACCCCTAATAATAATCGTCATTTTTCTTCTTGTAATAGTCTTATATTTATTGTATTATGTACTCATATAATTGTTTTACGAAAAAAATTTTAAAAACTTAAAATATGTTCTAAATACAAAGAAAAAAAGTGAATAAAGATAAGCAACCGATATATGCCTTATTAACAAAATACATTCTTCGGAAGATTAACTAATTTAACATAAGTTAAAAAAAGTTTTTTTTCTAATTTGGTACTATAATACGACTATTAACGCTTCAAAGTCGGTGCGTTAACACAGTATGCTGTGATATATGAAGTAGGGCAATTTAATTTTTCAAGAGTGGTCAATAGAAATTTCAAACGACAAACAATTTTAAGTCAAACTGTCAAGTGCAAAACGTAGTGGATTAAACGTCAAATAATCAGAAATGATCTACATCAGATGTAATTTCTCTAATTTCAGGTGGACTACATAATAAATTCTCATTCATTTTGCATTAAATTAATTTAATTAAACTAAAAATTTTAATTGAAAATAGACAAATTTATTTCAAATTGACTACAAATGTCATGGGTACTACCAACCTGCACGAAAATTCCCGTATTTTGAAATTATTACACACCTATATACATACGTCAGAAAAAGGGCATAAATAGGTAAATTAGAAAAAAATCGCGTCATCAGCAAATTGTGTGTGGGAACAGAGCTATTGTCAGTTCTTCGCACCTCTAGATTAATTGGAACTTGTTCAAAATATCAACCATAAAAAACATAAATGGAATAAAGCTATTAACAGTTCCAGATACAATAACCAATTTTTCTGTTAGCAACTCTAAAATTCAGTGTCCAATTTAAAAAATTATAGTACATTAAACCTTCAAAAATGGCGATATTGTAATATTACAGTCACGGTTACAATTCAACACTTCAAACATCAACAGCCTCATTCTTGTTTAAGTATTTATGACAACAGAAGGGTACAATGAAATTATAAAGGATACAAGGAATGATAAATGTGTACGCGGGGTATGTTTTGTAGTCGAAATACATTCTCTATATATCTAGTATTCGCATTGAGCATTGATGCATTTTCTTATAGTTATATTACAGCCCATTACTTCTATTTTACGCGAAAATTCAGTATAATTGACTATAGAATTTGATCAAAACTTTGCCCGATCGTAATCCGATAAAGAATTTAAAGCGCAATCGATTCCTGTCCCTTAAAAGGAAGCTCTGGTTGCGGAGGATTTAATTGATTTGCAGAATTTTTTAATTGAAATCGCCCGCTTGCGACGCGCAAGGGAAAAAAAGAGTAACTCCTCTTCGAAATTTGCATATCGAGCAAAAAAATAAATCGTTTCATTCAGGAACCTAATTATTTAATTTAAAACCTAAAGGGCTACATACGTATGACACAGAAATAAAGAGAATTTGAAAAAAAGGCGCAGGATGACTATCTACCTTTCGAACAAGCTTTCCTTTTATATAGTCGGCCTACATCTACGTAATAGAGATGTGAAGCAGGTGCAGAAAATAGAGATCTGAATGCACCCCATGCACCATCTGTTCGCCGAATAAATCTACCTTCGTGGATATCTGGATGTGAAAAAAAAACAAAAAAATATCCATTTTAAAAATATGCATTTTTCATACACTTTTCTGGGTATTTAATTTTGCCAAAACAAAAATGAAGATACCTACAAATCTCCATACAAAGCCAGCAAACTTAGCTGGAATTCAGTATTGAACTAAAACTAAGTTTAAGCAAGCTACGTTTGATAAATTTTCCGCCAATAGACTGCCAAAGGTTATTCTGTGGAATAAGTACTTTGTGACTGAAATCGGGGCAACGGAAAGGTGTTAATTGCAGTGCTAAGTAGCAAATAAGGAACTAAAATTAACATTTAATTATTATTTAGCAAGATGATGAAATACATATATAACGCTAAAAAACAAGAATAAGCCTATATATCTATTATTGACATGTATGGATTATAAAACAAAAAACAAAATTTATTAACAAATTTACATGTACATTAAAATTCGAATTATATTTTGAATATAATAATTCAGATGTTACTAGCATTTGTTATGTATTATAAATCACCTGTCCAATCCACTACTACCAATCTAATTTTTGAAAACAGCGGGACTCCTGAATCAAGAATCGTGTAAGTATTGGTGGGTATTTCCTGATATTTTTTGAATACTATATCAATATGTATACCCTTTCATATTTGACAGGGAGACCCGATTATTTATTAATTTAATAATATAGGATATAAATAGACGATAATCTTTCAGAATAATTAGTAGTATACGTATGCAGTGAACTGTGAAATTAAAGACAATGACCTATTTATCAAAATGATTCTCCATTCAAGAATGGTTTTTTTAATACGTGATACTACATATAGCTTAAATAGCGTTATTTATAATCAGGAGAGTTCAATATCCTACTTTTACCATTAATTTAAATTAAATTCGTGGGAGACGACATAGGAGTAAGTAATGTAATTAAATAGTACATACTGTATTAGCGGTATTAAATTTACCTACCAGAATTGCTGCAACGTTTGAGGTTAAATATCCATTTTTGTAAACGTACCCCTAAATGCGGGAATTAATTAACACTGATTTTTTTGTACGAAAAGAAATGTAGAACGATCACAATATTTACACACTACACCAGCTTACTCACAGGATTAATTGACTTGGGATATTTACTATTTATTATTTAGGTTTTCGTGTCTACAGAATGTTTTGGTTATAAATTTAAGTTATAAACATGTATTTCACGCACACACGCACACCAGCAAATCGATGGATTACAATGCGCCTGCCCTAGCCGCATAAACAGGAGCAGCATGGGTCAAAGTAACATGCAATGTTAAATACCGAATTCTAAAGCTTTCATTTCATTTTGGGGTGCTAAACTGTTAGTAGAAAAGTTTTCATGTATTCGTGACAAAAGTCCCTTTCTTACCTCAGTAATTACAACATAAATTCGTCAAAGTGAAAATTTAAAAAGAAAGTTTTTGTTTGGTTATTGTTAGCACTGCGGTATCGTCTGTGCTGTGTGCAGTGATCATATGTGTGGCTGTCATTTGTATTCTGCCAACTGTCAAATTACTGCAACATTTTTATAACGTGTGTCGGCGTAACGTAACCTACATTAGGCAACTCAATTTAATGGAGTATTTTCATTTATAAAATGAGCACCATCAACGATTCAAAACAAATTCTACGAGTCCCCGAAACTATAAATTTCGCCAACGAAGAGGAAGTCGTTTTGTCACTATGGAAAAAAATTGATGCTTTTCAAACATGCTTGAAGCAATCTAAAGGAAAACCGAGGTATTTCTAAGAATTATTATCTTTGAATCGACTTACATACTCCTTCCACCTAGGTATTCCTTCTACGATGGTCCACCATTCGCTACCGGCTTGCCACATTATGGTCACATATTGGCTGGCACAATTAAGGATGTGGTCACAAGATATGCTCACCAACAAGGCTATCATGTGGAACGTAGATTTGGATGGGACTGTCACGGATTACCAGTGGAATTCGAGATCGATAAGACACTTAACATCAAAGGCCCAGATGATGTAATGAAAATGGGCATTGCAGCATACAATAATGAATGCCGAAAGATTGTTAGTCGATATTCTGGCGAATGGGAAATTATTATGGAACGTTTAGGTCGATGGATAGGTACACAGATTCATTGGCATTTTTTTTGCTTTTCATTATTACATTAGAGACATACATTTCTAGATATAAATATTACTAACTGTTCTTGTATTTCTTAAGAAATATTCCCGACCTTCAAAATTCGCTTTTTGATTCAAAAATAGTTAGTAGTAAAGAACACATTGTCATCAAAACTTGCGTGAAGTGTGACGATGGTCATAACCGCCACTAATTGTAGCTTTATAATGAATATCTGGTTTCCAATATTTGTTCAGTGCGCATATGACCTAATGCATTCTTTACTGTTGAAACAAGCTGTACCTCCAGTAATAAAGATTTGATTGCAGGTCAGCTAGTCAAACCTTGAAATTGCAAATGGGCTATACTCTGCTTCAAAAATGAAAACATTGCAATTTTGACTAGTCTATAATTCAGCTTTTAAAATTAACACATTCACTGTTTTACATGCACCTGGGGGACATGTACCTTATATTAATGACAATGTCCCACAGGCAATGTGTTAATAAACATAATTTAATAGTTAAAGTATATTGACAGAAAATTGTAGATATTAGGTGAAATTTGGAGATCATCAAATAATATTTCTTGGCAGATACTAGAAGAATTGGCAGAATGTAGGCATGTATAATATAGCTCTGCATTTCCTCCATTGCTATATAATTTTACTAAATATTTTTAGATTTTAAGCATGATTACAAAACGATGTATCCCTGGTTTATGGAATCCATATGGTGGGTTTTCAAGCAAATTTATTACAAGGGCTTAGTATACCAAGGTAACAAAGTTATGCCTTATTCAACGGCATGCAACACTCCATTATCAAATTTTGAATCTGGGCAAAACTACAAGGATGTTGTTGATCCAGCTGTCACCGTTACCTTGCCGCTTGTGGACGATAAAGACCAAACTAGTTTGCTTGTTTGGACGACCACACCATGGACCTTACCTAGTAATTTGGCAGCTTGTGTTAATCCCAGTCTGGAATATGTGAAAGTTAAGCAAAAGAGTACTGGAAAGTACTTTATAGTAATGGAAATACGGTTAGAAGCTGTTTTTCCACCTGATGATTATGAAGTTGTAGAGAAATTCCCAGGAATAAAATTAAAAGGAAAGAAATACCAACCAATTTTTCCTTATTTTATGGAAAAGCAACAATCCGCTTTTAGAGTAGTCACTGATGAATATGTTACATCTGAGTCAGGTACTGGAATTGTACACCAAGCTGCCTACTTCGGTGAAGATGATTACAGGGTTTGTTTGAGCCATGGTGTCATTACCCGAGATCAAGACCCAATTTGTCCACTGGATCCAAGTGGGAGATTTATCAAGCCAGTTACGGACTTTGAAGGTCAATATGTAAAGGATGCTGATAAAAACATCATTGCTTATTTGAAAGGAAAAGGAAGAATGTTTCATGTATCTCAAGTAAGTCTTTATAACCATAAAATATACCTCACATTATTATTATTTCTCAAAATGTAATTTAGGTGAAACATAGTTATCCATTCTGTTGGCGTTCCGAAACACCTCTTATATACAGAGCAGTTCCATCTTGGTTCATTAGGGTGGAGGAAATGGTTGAAAATCTTCTAAAATCCAGCTCTGAAACATATTGGGTTCCCGATTTCGTTAAGGACAAACGTTTCGGGAATTGGCTAAAAGAAGCTAGAGATTGGGCTATCAGTAGAAACAGATATTGGGGAACCCCGATTCCCCTATGGATATCAGAGAAAGGAGACGAAATAGTTTGTGTTGGCAGCATCACAGAATTGGAGGAATTAACTGGAACCAAAATCACAGATTTGCATAGAGAAAGCATTGACCACCTTGAGATACCATCGAGAATCCCCGGAAATCCTCCATTAAAACGCATATCTGAAGTATTCGACTGCTGGTTTGAATCTGGTTCTATGCCTTATGCACAGCAGCATTATCCATTTGAAAACATTAGAGAATTTGAAGAAGCATTCCCTGCAGATTTTATAGCTGAAGGTATTGATCAAACCCGTGGATGGTTCTACACTCTCATCGTTATCTCTACGGCAATATTCGGGAAAGCCCCGTTTAAAAACCTAATTGCCAATGGATTGGTGTTGGCATCTGATGGACAAAAAATGTCAAAAAGCAAGAAAAATTTCCCAAACCCCATGGACATTGTGACTAAATATGGAGCTGATGCTCTTAGATTATATTTAATAAGTTCGCCAGTTGTGCGTGCTGAGAATTTGCGATTTAAAGAAGAGGGTGTTAGAGATATAATTAAAGATGTTTTCCTCCCTTGGTACAATGCGTTCAGGTTTCTACTGCAAAGCATTGAATGTTATGTTCAAGACAATAAGGAACCATTTATATATTCAGAAGAATCTGTTGGTAGTGATAATATTATGGACAAGTGGATACTATCATTTACACAAAGTCTTTTACAATACGTTCGGCAAGAAATGGCATTGTATCATTTATATAATGTAATACCACGTTTGACTAAATATTTTGATTACCTTACTAATTGGTACGTTAGAATGAACAGAAGACGCCTAAAAGGAGAAGGTGGCAAAAACGATTGCAAACAATGCATAACTACATTATTTAATGTCATTTTTAACATAATTAAAATGATGTCTCCATTCTCCCCATTTTTGTGTGAAACAATGTACCAGTATCTCAAAGAACTTCTTCGAGAAAAGTCAGAGAGTGTCCATTATCTAATGCTTCCGCAACCAAACCAAGACCTCATAAGTGATAAAATTGAAAGGGCCATCTCGAGAATGCAAAGTGTAATTGAATTGGGAAGAGTTGTACGTGACAGGAAGACAATGCCTATAAAATATCCTTTACCAGAAGTCATCGTTGTACACCAAAATCCTGAATATTTAAGTGACGTGGAATCTTTACAATCATATGTATTATCTGAGTTGAATATACGATCTTTTCAAACAACATTGGATAAAGGTAAATATGGTATTACATTACGTGCTGAGCCAGATCATAAAACATTAGGCCTACGTTTGAAACAGCATTTCAAAACTGTGACCGCAGCAATTAAAGCACTGACCGATTCTGATATAAGTGATTTCATAAAGCGAGGATATAGAGATATTGAAGGGCAACGTGTTGAATTATCAGAAGTCCGATTGATATTCAAAACCGATCTTGCTTCTAGTAAATATGAAGTACACAGTGACAATGATGTCTTAGTATTATTAGATTGTACACCAGATGCCAGCATGCAAGACGAAGGCACTGCAAGGGAAATAATTAATCGTATACAAAAACTTAGA
Organism: Osmoderma eremita; assembly: GCA_031763485.1. Classification (NCBI taxonomy): domain Eukaryota; kingdom Metazoa; phylum Arthropoda; class Insecta; order Coleoptera; family Scarabaeidae; genus Osmoderma; species Osmoderma eremita. The sequence goes on along the minus strand of JARFOC010001273.1, from coordinate 361,972 downwards.
AAGAAAGCTCATTTAGTACCAACAGACGAGATAACAGTATTTTACAAAGCAAATGGCGAACTAAATCGAGTTGCTGATTCTTTCAAACTATTCATTGAGGAAACTATCAAAGCAAATGTTAGACCTATAGAAATGCGAGAACCCACTGATAATTTAATAATGGAAGAAGCACAAACATTGAAAAACTGCGACTTGACTATAACTTTAACGAAAGCTGGTGATGGTGTGGTAACCCCTCAAGTGAAGTGGATAAACGTAGAAGTCATCGATTTAACACCTAGATATTGTAATGGCTCCTGTAAGGGTGTGATCCTCCTGGAAACTGGAAATGGAATTATAAGCTTGCAAAAATTAAAGAACGATATATCTTCACTCTTCGCTATCGAGAATTTTAAAATTTTTACATCTAAAGGCGCAATAGTCACTGGAAATCTAGACACTCTTACGGGAAAGACGATTTATGTGGCGAGGAATAAAATTGCTCCAAAGCAAATGGTCGAGGGCGTGCCATTTTGCAAGATTAGCAATTTTAATGAAGATGGAATTATCGGTACTTTAATTTTAGAAAATCCCTTAGGTATTCCCACGAATGTGGAAAAATATCAAATAGATGTTATCAAGAGATGGGCAAAAAATAAATCGCACAAAAAATGATTTTCCTTGGAAGTTTTTAGTTAATATTTATATTGTTTTTAAAACTTGTAATAAAGAATAAATATTGCTTTCCATATTTTTTTTCTAGTTTTGCTAAATTAGTAATTTTCAAAGAAAACTAGTAGTTTTTAAAATAACTCAGTAATTAAACATTTTAGAATCTAGAAGTGTCAGAGTTATAATTTGGTGACGACGTTAATATTTATATAAGCAAGCTGTAAGTATATATTCAATTGATCACCCAGTGCTTTTTTGTTTCATAGAGAGCGCGACTTTACGGAACTTATTGTATGTGAACAGATATACGCGTTTAGTTGTGTTTAAATTCCGTTCAATGGTATTTTATGGAAAGCTGGAGCCACTGTACTCCTGATTTATGTCATTTTAAAAAAATCACAAAAATGGTTGATGTGAAGGACCGGATAGACTGAGAAATAAATTATAATACGTAGTCGAACACTAAACGTATTAAGAGCCGTACGTCAAATCACAAAATGAACAACATCTGTTAAATATCTGCAGCACTAGATTTGTTTCCAGTTGGTTCAACAAATCGGGTGCGAGTTGAGGAAAAGGTGTGTTATATGCAAGAAGGAACGTTCTTGCGTAATTTAAATAATCCTTGAAACAAGATAACGGTTTTGTTGACGCATTTGCAGTCCGAATATTTATTGTAAAAGAAGACATGCGTCGTCGTCTAATAAAGGAAACGGTAAATTACATAAAATAAAGGTAACATACATTGAATTGAAATTTTTCATAGTGTCGTATGCGACTTCTTTTTTAAGAATGCTGTCTGCTATTTACGTGACGTTGACAATCCTTTTTGAAGCAACATATTAAAGGGATATTACAAACTACACATTGAATTTTAACGCCATCATAATTTAGGTCCGGCATTTCTACTATAAATTGTGTAACTGTGTGCAACATTGGTCGTTTTCGCGACGTATGCAATAGTGAAATAGTAATTTTGATATTTAAACTTGCCGCCATTCTGACTGATCGTGTCCACTGTCGCTAGTAGTATACTGGCTTGTGTGTATATCATACCGTTAATACTTACTATATTACGTTCAACTATCGTGTGTATTTCTGCGACGAAATAGTATTTACGGCAGAGTACGTGTATATACAACAGTTCTCGTCGAGACTTGCATTTATAGTGTAGGTTGCACGGCCCCTAAATATAATATACACTTTCAGGCTAAACGGCCTTGCGCATCTTTAGTTCAAGGCTTTTTTTTTTTATTTCAGAGGGGGCGCCATTTTACGGTGGTTTTTGTGTGTGGCCATTGATACACGTTAGGTGTGTTTAAATTCCGTTCGATGATTTTATATGCAAATATGGAGCCACTAGACTATTGTATGTAATTTCACGAGAATTGTTGACGCGTAGGGCCGAATAGACTGTAAGGGTATCATTTATACAGGAGCCCCTAGAAGCTTGTATGGAATCTCTGCCACTGTCCGTTGGCGTTAGTGGGCAACTGTAGTCATAACCAACTGATTAATGCCAATCAATTTGATATTGACTGCTGAAAATTTAGTTGCATAACTAGCGTAAGTTTACAGCAGCCAACACAGTAATCGACCTTACGGAATCCGGCAGCAGAACTATGAAAATGTCTACAGCATATTCGAAAATGTACATTTGCGGAATCACATAGATGACATATTTCCTTCCAAGTTTTCAATGTTGCTGGATATTCGGAAACGTATGAAAGGGAATTGATTTACCTTTATAAACGCTTGAACAACAGGGAAATAAATTTCCCGGTGAATTTTAGGCATGTCTATTAAATACGCAAATAAAATCTAAGAAATTTATTAAAAATCAAAATTTAGTACTCAGAAGAGCACAAAGGTGGCCGCCCTAACACTATCGCCGGTTGTGCAATACTAGCGGCGCTTGGTGTGAGGAAAATTATAACAAATATATTAATCGGTAATTTACTTGAAATTGAGAAAAAAAGTGATGACGTCTTTAATTTGTTTGAAAACCTATGCAGTGCCGCCAACAGCGTAAAATGATTAAAAGAATGATATTTTTTTATCATTTTAGGCTGTCTAGGTTTCCAAACAAAAGAAATAACCTATTAATTTTAGCCATTCTGTTATTTACATGTGTTTGGATCTATCCTCATATTGTATTTATTTTATATTTCAATAATTTAATTATTTTTAAAACAAAAAAATTGTCTACATATCCTAACATTTTGCCGTTGGCGAGACTGTCCAGGTTTCCAAACAAAATTTGTGTATCAACGATTGGTGACTATGCCACAAGGATACTGCTTTAAGGCGCCATTTTCAATAGCATGTCGTGTGTATTATAGCCTATTGTAGGTTATTTACTCAGGCGTGAAATTCAAGGAAATTGAACCATTCTCATAATTTTTAAAAATAAAAGTAAAAATTCACTTACCACCTTGATGAGTGAAGAACTCCAGAAACGTATGTAGATTCTGCTGAAGATGGCAACTTAGTTGCCGAAATACGTATCTGAAGTTCTTCACTCATCAAGGTGGTAAGGGAATTTCTATTTTTATATTTACTAGTTTAAGCCATCCTATCCTATTATTTTATGTTTAAAAGAGACGCTTGCCGATCCTAGAAAATGACTGTCGCTTAAAGCAAGACTTATGATAATAGTAGGTATATATAGCTGATATCTCAATGTTAATATAGCCAAATATATAAATGTGCCTTGTTTATTTAGTATGCGAGGAAAGTGCCCACTATTAGGCCAGGAAATAAAAAAAAACATTTAAATTGGAAAACCCAATTGGATTAGGCCGATAATCACCTTTTAAAAATGATTGCAAATTATTTATATATATTTGACTGTCCTGTATGTATATATAAAGAGAGAACAAATAACAAAACAAAATTCTAACAAATAATAAAAGTTGAATATTAACAAAACAAAATAGGATACGGTGGCTTAAAATAGTTTCTGCTGAGGATGGCAACTTAGTTGCCGAAATACGTATCCAGGAGTTCTTCACTCATCGAGGTGGTAAGGGTATTTTTTATTAACAAAACAGATAAATGGCAGAATTCCGGAGGGTAATATGTAAGATAATGAAAACAAGATTGCATGCATAAATTAATTTCCTTCAAAATGTTTCTTTATTAGACCCTTTTAAAATACGCGGGGGAGCTTGTTTAATTTCTATATCTAATTCAAGAACTACTTTTAATTGAAACTATCCACACTGACAACTGCTTTTGAAATAGTGTATCCGCATTAGGATTTTCGTTTTGTTGGAAAAGTGTTCGCCACATTAACACATTTTCTTTGTGAAAAACTCTACGGCTATTATGAGAACTAATTTTCAGGTTTGCCAACAGCTTTTAGTAAAAGAATTGTTTTCGTTACTACTTGTTACTTCACAATTCCAATGAGTTGCTTTTAAAGTAATAACTATTTTAGCAACTGTGTTTGTATATTTCTGTGATCTATATACATTCCATGAAAATATTTATTTTTGTTAAAGAGGGATTATACAACATTTACCGCCGTTGTACGACCTAGTGATACTGGGTAAACTAAAATTGTATCAATGACGGCCTCCTACGTATCATGATACATTTGCAGTCTATCAGGCCGTTCACCTCAACAATTTTCGTGTGTAAAAAGGACATAAAACGGAAATACAGTGGCGCCAACTTTCCACATAAAACCATTGAACGGAATTTAAACAAACGTGTATTACTGGTTACATACAAAATGTTCCGTAAAGTGGCGCTCTCTATGAAACATAAATAATGCCTTGAATTAAAGAAAGGTCAGTCCGCGGTTAGACTGAAAAGTTTAATTATAGGTTTGTTCCAACCCGAACATAAAACCGTACGATCACACTACAGTATTTGCGCATTGCAAAAAGATTATTATGGAGATATATAATGGAGAACGAAATGAGTGAATACAAATTTGCTCATCGTGCATATTAAACGCATCCGCACAGCAGCTAAACAAAACGATGCATTTACAACACGTACCGTACGAACAAAGTTTATATTAGGAGGCCCTGGTATCAATTCCCATTCTAAAGGTCACCAATAAACGCCAAGCATTGGTCGCCATTTCAGGAGGGAATTTGGACTATTGCGATATAGGAATTATGTAATGGAATTTTCTGTATTACGTAAAATGAAATAATTTTTGAAAGTTTATCTGTGTATTGGAAAACTACTTATTTATTCTTTTTTTAAATAATGGAGTTATGAAATATAGTGATAATTTACAAATTTTATTAGAAAAGTACACAAACTAATGTATTTAAAATTATCTGTAATACTACTGGAGATCTTTTAAATGATAAAATATTCCAGGAAACTATTTTATATTAGGAATATCTAGTAAATAATTGGAAATAGAAGAAAACCATAATATATTAAGATATTTCTATTTAACAATATATAGTTTATATTTCAACCTTTCCACAAATCTACAATTAAGAACATTACAAGTCATTTTACGCAAAAAAAACAAGTTTTCTACAAGGCTTCATTTTCTTTTAAATAAAACAAAAAAAAACTAAGCTACAACATAAACAATATATCAACAACTTCACAATAATTATAAAAAATATACATAGAAATAAAATAATTATTAATGTTTATCCACGTAAAATGCAAATAGTAAAAGTATATGTTTATTTTTGTTTTTATTTAAATGTACATGCCTATGTGTATACATAAGATCAATACGTTGTTGCGACTTCTTTCTTACTCACGCTTGTTATTTGTCTTTCTCCGTTTGATCATTTTCGGAAATTTTATATATACACATGCACATAGTTTATATTCTGTATACAAAATGTTTTTCTTTATTTTATATGTTGTATTATTTTCTCTTCTTCATGAATCAACACAATTATATACAATTATCTAACTATATACAGGTATATCACAATCTATACAATGTCAGCGGAAAGTTTGTACTACTGTCATTCCGCCAGAGTATTCAAGGCTGCACTTCGGTACTCTTTACGTATATTGACTGCAGCAAATCAGTTGATGGACACAGACTGCAACAGCTGCAGTCGTCTGGACACTGTCACTTGACGTCCTTTCTCCGTTTGCCTTCACCTTCCGATACTGTAAAACATCGAAGTTAATTAAAAATTAGTCGTTACTAACAAGTTCCAACTGAACTTACCAGCACTACGTGTTTTCCTTCTTAAGATATCAGCATCTGGTTGACTCTTATCGCCTTTACTCCTGGTGTTAAGCGCGGGTATAGTGCGCACCGATCTCCTGGTGTTAATCGGAACAGTCTTGACGATTCCACCTGTTGTCATTACACCTCCTCCTCCGCCTCCTCCAGCGCCGAGGAGCGGTTTAATTTTAGCCCGTGGCGCAGTCACTGAACCTTGCACATTCTGCCCGCCAACTTGAGAATTGTTTTTGCGAACTTTCCCAGCGATCTCTATGAGGGGTTCGTCGCTATCTGAGCTTTCTTCCGTGGATTTCTTCTTGGTGCTAGTAGCGGTTGTAGCGGTGACTGTAGTGTTGGTGACAGTGGTAATAGTAGCACTAGAACTAGCCTTTTGGTTCGTCTCAAGGCTAATACACGATTTTATTAATTCAGTTGCATTCTCAGAACTCTTCCTAGATTTCTTATTACGAGCATCTTCCATGCTATTATTGGAACTGTCTGATTCGTACCTTTTCCGCTTCGTCGTAGGTGGGATACGGTTCTGCTTGGACATCACAGGTGAATTAAGCTCGGGACTATTCAATTTTGATGAGGCACGCGTTCTGACCGATCTGGCAGCCGGACTTGGAGAACTTGGCGTTTGATTCTCAGGTATGTCAATAAGGAGTTGTTCCAACAAGCTTTTGCTCTTCACTAAACCGCCAGAGTTGTTATCTGGATCGTCCGACATAGGACTATCGGCCCTGCTTTTGTCTGGGTTCGAATAGGTATACAGGGGAGGCGTAACGCGTATCGGTAAAGGATCTAGATCCGCTTCTTTCGGTTTCGTCTTAAGGGGAACGAGACTAACTTCGGCTTGCGGCATTTGGGCACTAATCGTAGTCGAGGCACCAGTCTCCTTTAGAGAGTCTTGAAGAGCGGACGTAAGTCCGCAACATTGCTCCTTAGTTTGGTTGTTATGATTGGTTTCGTTCAGGTCATCACCAGTGAAGCCCTCCATCTTCGCCAGTTGCGCCTCAATATCCAGTATATCAGGCACTTGTGTTTTCGGTTTGAGGGTATCCTGAATGTCGGCGTGCGGACTTTGGCTTGCCTGATTCGGCGACTTCTCACTTAAGGCATCCATACTCTCAATGCCACTATCCTCGCCCTGGCCACCCGAATTCGGCGACCTACTCGGCTGTTTCTCGGCCAAATCCGGCTTCCGTTCGGGCGTGTTGCATTTATCGGGTTCGGGAGGTTTGTCTTTTACTTCGACAGTATCCGTTAAGGTATGGATGAGATCCACCATTTTAACCGTCGATTCTAAGACGCCATTGTCTTGATGCACGGGCTCTGTCCGATGTGGCATTTTCGGCACTATCCTCTCGGGCTCCTCTAACAACCTCTGCTTAAATTTTGCTTCCATATCCAGGTCTCCCGTCGGTAGCGGGACTTGTTTCGCCAATTTCTCAGCGACATTTTTCGAGTAACTTTTGTGTCGATTTAAATCCTTACACTTAAAGCTGTCTTTTAACTTCAACTTGTCCTTTCGAATTTTGTGCGCGGAAAGAGCTGATACGGTCCCGGTATTTGTTGAACCCACTACCGAAGTTTGAGATTCGTGATTTCTCTCTTCCGTCTGACTTAATCGCCTCTTCTTGTCGACGGTTAAAATTCCGTTGCTCTCGGCATGTTTCTTATTCGCACGTGCTAATTCCGAATCGCTCCCTCTCCTTTCTTTCAGCTTCTCTTTATAGTGCGTGTTAAAAACGGTCATGTCATGATTGTAATCGGTCGCCAGATCGCCCTGCACTAGTTTTTCCCGATGCTCGTGGTTTAATTTGGGCTTTTTCAATTTTTGCATTTCCCCTACGTGATTTTTTAATCTTCCAACCATATTCAGCGTCAAATCGACACCATTCACCATGTGATCGTCTTTTTTCATTTTCGCATGATCCTGAATTTTGCGTATCTTTGTTTTAAGAGGACTGCCGTCGGCGTTCACTTTGATCTTCTTCTTATTGTTAATGACAGCATTTCTACCACGTAGAGAGATGTGTAAAGGGGGCACGCGTAACTCTTCTCCCGGAATGGCTTTCTTGGGTTGTTGCGTATTGATAAAGCTGACATCCACTTTATATGCCGGACTAACGGGTTCCGATTTCTCCAGTTTCAACCTCAATTTGATCTTTTCCTGCTTCAAATTCGGCGAATCGCGTCCCTTCTCGCGATTCCTTTTGTACTTGAACTTGCCGCTATCGCTGTGGCAAGACCGGGATTCGCTGTCGCTCTGATCCGTCGTATCCGGTCGGGTCGTCGAGTTGGTATCCTCGTCAGACAAGGCGCCAGGAGACGGTAGGTCGGTGAAAACGTCATTCGGCTCTTCGTCATCCTCGCTTTCATGACTCGAATGAGGTTCCAATTCTCCCGTCAACGGATTTATCAAGTATATCGTTCTACCACTACCACGAGCGTTAGTAAATTCCTCGGGTAATTCCGGCGGACTTCCGACTAAATCTAGGCTAGGTAACAGATGATCCAAGTCCAGATCCGCCTTTAAATCCGTCAATGTCGGCGTAAGTTCTTGTATTTGAGGCATTTGCGGTTGATCCCACGAATTAGTGAATGTTGGATATGAACGGTAAGGCACAGCTCTGTTGTTGTTGCTATTATTAGTGTTACTATTATTATTATTAACGGTAACCGGCTTTTGAGCACTGGATTGGAGGGTGTCCATTTTCTGCTGGGAAGGGGAGGAGGAAACAACGGGATGATTGGCGGAAGCATTCATAGGCAAACTACAATTCTTTAAATTCAAATTATTCACTGCGGGATTTGATCTACTAACCGACGGAGAGGGAGCAGTAAGCGTTGGAATTACTACATTGTGGGTGGGAGTGGGTTTACTTTGACTATTTGCAATTAGTTTTGACGGAGCAGGTGATATGGGGCTTCGAGGTATGGGCTTGCTTAAAGGAATTTGTTGCGGAATATTCACAGACGGTATTGTTTGTTGTAAAATACTACCGGCACTTGTTTGAGGACACACTGTATGCTGCGGCTTCACTGATCTAACAGATTGCACAGGTTTTTGAACGAAAGGGTTGGGTTGTTTCCCCACTGCTTTCACTGTAGCTCCTTGTGTGTATAATACAGGCACGTGAGTGGAACTGCCACTCAAACCATTCGAAATACTATTCGTAATGTCCGATTCATTTTGTTTCGGCGATTGAACGCCATCAGTCTGTAACAGGTTCACTAGAAGTGGGCTTGAAATGTTCACTGATTGGTGCTTTCCAGGGTAAGGAGGAGGTGGATTATTGTAATTTGTACTTGTGCCTAAATTATCACGACTCTGCATTGCCTGGTTCATGCTGGTGAATGGAAATGGGCCAATATAAGACTTGGCGCTTGAAGATGCCACATTTGATGGTGGTGTTGCTATCGGCACTTTAGGAACAATGGAATCTGGTGGACAAACCACGTTCGGCGAACGAAATTGCACCTTCTCTTGCGGAGGAGCAGCATCCGATGTTTGGCTAGTCCCTTGAAATAGTTGTGAGAGGCTTGTATCTGCTGCAGAACTTGGACCTGGTGTTGCATCTGAGAATAAAATAATGTCACAATATTTAATCCCAAAACATAAATATTTTCCTATACTTATAAATTTCCTTTTTTAAAATTTAATCTCCAATTCCCTTATTACCCCTTTATATAATCTAAAATAACAACAAAAAATTATACAAACCTTGTCCCGTTGTTAATATGATTTCTTGTGGTTCAGACGTGACTGATCCAGCCAAACGTAAAGATATCACTTGATCACCTTCCACTTGCACACTGAGAATGCCCAAAGCGCGCAGTTGTTGAGAGCCATCACTAGCCAATTGCCGAAGGCGCAACGCTGCCTCTCGAGGGATGGACAGCGTTACACGGACAGAATTCCACGGTTCCAGTTTGTGCACTTTCAATTTATCACCCAACAAATTTCCTAGTTCGCTTAGGACGATTTCAAATTGATGTTCGAAATTGGGATCAGAAAGATCCCCTTCACAAGTTACAACAGTCGTTACACTGCATCCGTCACTATCTTCTGCCATCTGCAAATCACAACACACTTTACAAGCTATTTGAGAAGTTAAAATAACTTACCATCAGGTCATTTACAAATCAAATAGACATCCATATTAACGGCCGATTGCATTATTTTAGTTCCATTCTGAAATAACATATTAGTTTCAGTAAGTCAAGTAGCAATTATAAACAAGATATATTTGCGATCGGTTTGAATATTCTTACAGTCGCAAAACGCTTATAATAACACCGTATAATGGCTTGCAGGGCTATTTAATAGAAAAAATTGAAAGTCACAAAGCGAAAAGATTAAATAAAACATAATCTTATACAAGAAAAGATGGTTGTGGTAGCAGCCATCTTGTACGTAGATGGGGGAGTGTATATCCATGTGTTCCATTGTCAAATTTATAAGATGGAAAGTACTTCGCACCCACGTTTCCTACACGCTCCCATCAATTTCATGTTAAATAGCGCATAATCCACTTTCAATAAGCTGATGAGGATCATTATTGTACAAGTCGATGTAGTGATTTGCTTACGGGCAAGAAACATTACATACCCCATTCTATGTGACACACTTAAAACTTTAGCACACAAAGTTGTATTCAAATCACGACTATGCTCTATCAGTTAAATAATATGATATGCATAACATACAACTATCAGAAAAAAGTTTGCAAAAACGAACATAATCTTATTAGAAACAGTTTATACTCTTTCAACAATAACAACTGGACGCCATTCGCAATGCGCGACATACATGCGCCGTAAAATGCGAGGCGGAGGATCACGGTCGATTCAAATATGGTTTAAATTTCAGAATTGTTGGATTGCCAATTAAAACGTTTAACCGAAAGGTACAGAAAACTAGTCAATGAAAAAATACATTCGCGTTTTTGAAAAATATTCTTTTAATATCCACAACGCAATAAGCCTTGGTAACAAAATTAGAAAGTCATGTCATATATTTTACTCATTTATTATTTACTATTTTATCAAACAAAAGTTTTTTTTTAAATATTTTCCTTGTTAAAACCTTAAAAATAAAAATATACAATTAATAATATACTAGATTTTTCTAGGGCATCCTGGTATTCTCTTAATCACTTGGGCCACAAGACTCAAAAAGACCTAAATTCTTTATCCTGATGAAATCCTTTTCGATATCATATGATCTGTAAATCAGATACAATATAGTACAAACGAAACAAAAAGGCAATCTTCAGAAGATGATCCTTACTTATAGAATTCAACATAACGGGCTTTCACAGGTTCATTTATCAAAAATTTCTGGGCAACACCGGCACTTATGCAAAGGGCGATTGCCACTGCTAAATTTCTCTTAATCTGGTTGTGTAATAGACCTCTTAAGACAGGCTTCGATGCCTTACTGACTGCACTAGACATCTAAAAAAAATATACACATACTTAAACAAGTACTATTACATAACTGATAATTATACATAAACCAATAAGAATCGCTACAAAATCTTAGACCGTATATGTAAAGATAACTTACCTTCAATCTTTAAGATAAGGTCTTACAACTTCGGATAGTCAATTACAAAATTGATCTATAAAGGGTAGGACAATACCTACAGCAACGACTGTCAAAAATTACACAATAGACAATTCAATATGGTGCCTGTACCGGATATGCTACAAATTTATATATAACTATTGAGAATTAATATTACCACTTGAAATATTCATGTCAAAATAAAAATGTATTTAGTATTTTTTATGGATATCAGCACCTAATGATTTATCAAATTAATAGAATATGAAATTATGAAAGTGGTTTTTACAACAACTTGTGCAGTGTCCTATCATATGTTCAAATTCAACTGGCGCTCGCACTCAAAAAATCTGAACAAAATCAAACAGTGACAAAGCAAATTAAATTTTTCCTTCGAATTTAAATTTTCCTGATAATCCCGTAATGACATTTACTTTTCATTATTGAAGTTCGTCAAAAGGTATGTTGTAGTTTAGTGTTATAAATTAAACAAAAAATTGAATTTCGGTTTTCAAAAGAAAGTTTTTGTGCAATAATGTCTGTGGAAGTACCAAAATTGCCTTATATATTACCATTGCCATTACCTGATAATGTGCTGGAGGAATTGAGTGAGAAAAGCAAAGATTGGGCATTAATGCATGGAGCTGCAATGCGTTCAAAAACCAACTTCTCTAAAGACTCGTTAAACTTTGCTCCTTTTGTGCTGTTACCATCTGCGTTTCCAAGAAAAGAATTTTATAAAGCAGTTGAATTGCAACAAGTCTTAAATGAATTGATGCACAGAGTAGCTCATAATCACTCGTTCTTAACAGAATGTCTGAAGGATACAATTCAAGTCGATGAATTTACTGGTAATCTTTTTAAAATATATGAAACCGTTCAAGATGAGGGCATTACTCAAGTAAGTACCATTTATGTATCTTAAAAAATCGCCCACTTTATTATGGAATTTTATGGTGTCGCGTGATTATATATTTATACCATACTTAGCCTATTTCATTGGGTATGTTGAGATCGGATGTCATGCTTGAAACAACCTGTCCAGTTCCCGGGAAAAGTTGTCACCGTCATTCCCCATATTGTTGCTGGAAGCAAGTGGAAATCAACACTATTGCCTCAGGTTTTGGATGGCTTGGGCCTGCATCGGCAGTGATACAGAGGTGATTTTGTACCAAAGATATGATTAACTTGAATGCTAATTAATATATGAGTTCAGTAGAATTAATATTACTTTATATACTTTTATTTTTGAAATACATTGACACATAATATATTTGATAGTTATTTTCACTTCTACCTTTTTCATTCTCATAATTGTATTAGTTTTAGTAAAGATCCATTTGGTCATGCGTTTGACAATGGGAATCCACGTATTCCCGAAACACATGTCCCAAATTAATTATTCTATTTTGCGGGAGGAATTATCTAATACAGTGTGCTCATAGTTTTATTTATTTTTCATCCCATAAAACTACTGTACTTCATATTATTGTAGATTTCACCTATTTTGCTGTTTAAGTTACACATTGATTAAAGATTGTGTTGTCTTACAGTTTGATTTTCTTTTAATTTGGACCTCAGTGCATGCTATGAAGGTTTGTAAATTATAATAGTGTGGTTTGGGGGTTTTGGTAATTTTAGCGGTTTGTAACTATACAATGTCCTATTTAATTCGGTCTCTAGAATGATATTTCATCATAGTGGTTTTGATTTTTCGTATATACAATGTAAAATTATTACTGTATTGCCAAGATAAATAGCACCCTTATATAAAATTACTAGTAATACATTCATGACAATTATTGTATTCACAATTTTTATTGACTTTGCAGTTATAAGTAATAAGTTTGATTTTAGATTATTATAAATAAACATTGTAATCATCATAAAATTCAAATAATAAAGTGTGATTCTTTGCCATAAATTAGTAAAAGAGAAGGTTTGCCTGGTTCTGAATATCTTTCTTTTTAGCGTGTTTCGTTGGGTTTACTCCGCTCTGATTATATGCTACATACCAATCCGAAGGGCAAAATGAAGCAGGTGGAAATTAACACAATAGCTTCAAGTTTCGGTGGCATTGGAACCAGACTCTTACATTGTAATAGGTATGGCGAATATTTTGCTAGAGCTTGGCATTTTTGAATCAGCTACATGTGTTCTTAGTTTTACTGACATATGTTCGCAGCTTTTGAATCATTTTTATGCCGCATGACACCTAAATACAGTGTACATAGTACATTGTTTCGCTTCTCATTTTCATTCATCATGGCAACCATGCACATCTCATATTGCTTATTGTGTTATACTTAAGTGAATACTAAATTGTCATGAATGGATTACCTTAGTAAAGATAGCAAGGACTGTGGGGCAGCACAATGAACACACTGTTCGGATTACTCCTCCCGCACAAGTATTAATT
>JARFOC010001273.1:327752-348051 GCA_031763485.1 Osmoderma eremita | reverse complement strand
GATATCAACATTTAATTTTATGTCAAAGATTATTCCCTCTAATTAATTTTGTACTTGGCACGATTTTTGCTCCGCAGCGACGTAGCTCTACATGCGCGTGAGCATACCGTATTATTTCTAAAGTGCTGAATTCTTAATTCCGTCGACGAATGGCGGACGTGACGTTAACTAAAGTCTGTCTAAGTTAAAGTAAGTCCCCGAGCAGCACGTCGTGTATATTCGGAGGCAAAATAATTAGTATAATCTGCAAATGAACCTAATCATTATCTTTTGCAATTTGGAACTACGCTTGTCAGGTTCGTCGGTGATTGAAGCGTGGGGTGAAGGGAATCATACATTAGTTCCCATATTTTCCGGGACTCATTTTTACTTGGACGAAGACTATAGTGACAAGCCGTAGATAACCTTCCCTTTATTATCTAAGTGTTACATTGTGCCATAACGAGAGACTGGAAAAAAAGTAGTACTCAAATTTCGTTAACGCTGTTCTACACGGTACTAGATGTATGCTTTTTATGTACCAATTTGACCAACTGACAAAAAAAATATTGTGTGGAGGTATGCAATAAATATGCATCCGAGTTTTGAAACCATACTAGATACTATACTAATTTCAAAACTATATCCTTTCTTATTTTTGCTACTAAATTGAAACCGTATCTGATATTTGTCGGATTGACCAATATCGTACAAGTGATACAAATTTACTATGCACTACTTTGCATACATCATGTAGTTGCAGTTAGGAAACCATAGGGAAGTTTTATATCACTCTTTGTAATAATTGGTCCTAATTTAGCATGTAATTTATTAAATTCTTTATGTGTCATTCAAACATAGTCGTTGAAAGATAGCGGACCATCCCGGTTTAACTCATTTCCTAGCAAATAGCTTAATTGTTTTAAGCTTCTGTTCAATATCGTCTTACTCAACGTACCATTGGGTGCGTTCATAGAGTACTGGCGCTGTGCGGCGCTAGAAGTCCCTAGCGCCAGACCTGATATAAGGGTATAATTTCCCCGCTTTTTCTGGCGCATGCGCGTTGTATCTTTGTTGTACGTTGGTTTGACCATTTAGAAGATCGCGCTTGCCCTTGATACTCTCCTTGTTTTCAGTTGTTTTGTGGTTTGTATTTAGTTGTTTCTTTTTTTAGTTTTCTATTTAAATTATAATATCTGCGAAGGATGAGAAAGCATTAAGTTCTTTTTGGCAACATATTACTACACTATGCGCAGTTTTATAAGGATTGCCGTCACTTTTCCTTTTTCTTTAGACGACCACATTACCGATAAAGAAATTGAAACTTTTATACTTTTTATATGTATATTACGTGTTTAAACTAAGACAAAATAAATAAAAAAGTATTACTTAGTGATTTAACATTATTCCCATGTTTTTTGAATTCGTATTTGAATGATTAGCGCTTATCCCCACTCTGCACGCAACTCATAGAGCGCAATTTATTTTCGCTAGGTAAGATGGCGACCATTAGATCCAGCGCTAGATCTAGCGGTAGCGTTCAGAATACGGGAACATTTTTAAACTCATCGATGGGTCATGCGCATTCATCGAAGTGTTCTTAAACACATCTTAATCCATCGAGTAGAATATCAATGAAATCCATTAAACTGTTTCTAGTCTCAGCGCATTATTCGATGGCTCATCGGAACAATCGGAATTAAGTGCCGATGAGACCAGTGAACTCATGTTGGGGGTTATGTATGGTTGGTGTTTATAGTCGTTAATATGGCGGAAGAAATACATGAATTACGTCTGTACTACAATAACGAATATTTTCATGTTTGCGTGGATTCCGAAACACGGAACGAACTGTTAGAAGGTAAAATAGGTTAGGATGTTCTGTCTAAATGTTCTCATCCATCATCAGTACGTTCTTAAACGTGAAGGTAATTGCAATACCACCGAAAAAATTTGTGACGTCAAACGAATGCATTGATAATACATCGCATAAATCCATCGATCGAGTTAATGTGCCCTGCCGATAGATCCAGCGCCGGAACTCCCTGAACGCACCCATTGTTAAACGAAAATTGCATTATCATCCGTTGAAGGCGTCTTATCTGCAAGAGTTGCTCCCACCAGATTTTGGCAAACGTGTTGAGTACTGCCAATGGCTTAATTTAAATTTAAAGAAGTATGATATGTTGGATATTAAAGGAAGCAATCAGAGTTTTGTTTGTATCAATTCCATAAAATTTGAATTTTTTTTTTATGTATATGCTGTATATTGGGACAACATTAAATAGGATAAATCCTTCATTTATTTATAAATTTCATTGTTTCTGTCCGCATTTTGTTCATTTATTTAGAATACATTCTACAAATTCATTTATTACTCTGTCGTTAAATAGTTTTTTCACCATGTATAAGATCTTGAACTAAATTTGCCATTTCTCTCTTGCTAGCATGGAAAAATTATAACCTATAATTCTACATTTAGTTTTGTTTGTTAGTATTCGTGTGTAGATGCGGGTGATGTTTAAACTTTCTCTTTATTTGTTTTAAAAGAAAATTTATTTATTACTACAATAATTAGACGAATGTGTACAGCCGGTTAACTAACTGCCTACTTTTATAATAAATGTAAAACATTCTGCACATATACATAATCGCCCGTACAAATGGATATAAATATAACATGCCGTTAGCGGAAAGTAGTCTAGGATCAGGACATCTGTACATGGATTTTTGTTAATTTTTTAAATCTATTGCCGCTCCCCCCTGATAACACATCTTAAATAATCAACATACATATTCTTTTGAGGTGTGAGATGAGATTTACTATTTACGTTGGTAAGCGTGGTACATATAAAGTATATGTGATTATTTCACTCCGTTTCAATCCTAGTTTTAAACTTTGCAGTACTTAAATCTAGCACTAGTCACAGTCCAGTACTAGAATGTGGTATAGAAAAAGTATACATATAGTACCGCGTAGAACAGCCGTAAGTGTTGTTGAACTTGCAAACCTTGACGTCTTGGGCTCGGTTAGAACTTTTACTCGCGATCCGCAAGAGAGCGCTTTCTTACCTGGGTTCAAAGTTTATTATTTATTAACTGCGAGTTGCATCAAAGGTACAAAATATAGTGAACCTTATTGTATAGGAGAAACTTAATAAGGTTTCTATAATTTGTAAATTAAGCTACAAAGCAAGAATATAATCACAATAATGACAATTGTGTTGGCAATTTGATAGATTGAAATTTAAAATGTTGTATTGCGTTACATTTTTAAACACTATGTTAAATTATTGAAGGAATTTGAAAAAATAGGCATGAGAGTAAAGAATCTAACATTTTCACTGTCGAAATAATTACTCACTACCAAGTAAATAATAAAGAAGAGAAAACATGTTATATGAAAGACATAAAAGGGACGGAAAAGGCGTGCGAATTAGAAATATATATTCTACAATCATATTTCAAAGAGCATAAGGTTCGTAGAAAAATATTTGGTATTGGTACACTCTCGTACCACACAAACGCAATTTATTCAAGATACTGTAAGTTCCTAGTAACGGTACTTTCTCTGAATAAAGTAACTAAAATTTGGGTAATGCGAACCAAAACCAAATATTTGAATCTAGAGTAATTCAAGACGTGAACGTATGAAACTATTTGTATCATTCATACACTGGAAATATAGAAAAGCAAAGTATTTCCTCAGTGGAGACATATTTTTCTCCAAAAGATCTGTCAAAACTTGCAAGTAGAAAGGAGATATATAAAATGATTATTACCGAAACCGACTTTTCTTAAATAATTAATGTTAAATTAGATACTAAAGTATTGACAAACACACATACCTGGGCATCAATTCCCCTAGTAGTAAGCTACATATGAAAAAAGTACATGTGTTAGTCTATAATCAATTTGTAAAGTAGAAAGAATTTTATTATTACTTTTAAGTTAATCGAAAATACTTCTTTACAATTAGAAGCAAATAAAATATGAAATAAAATTATTTCTACTAAAACCAAATAAAATTATCTAATATAGAAAATATGTATAGACAAAATGTCATACCTTCATATCTGTTCCCAATGGCCCACAGGCTTCAGAGTGAATTTTAGCTTTCTGTTTCCTCTGTCGATCAGAATTCAACATAGTTAGGGTGATACCAGTTTTCTTATTAGGCTGATACTGCAATTCGGGTGGTAAAAACACTCTGGTGTTCACAAAATCGGATTGGGGAGAAAAATACATCGTCGGTATCCTGGTTTCGGATGGAAAATCTTTCAAGTCATAATTAACGGTTTTCGTCAAAAGAAGGCCTGACGTTAAGTCGCATAAAGCCCATATTTTCTAAAAAAAGAAAAAGTTTCGGAATAAAGTTTAAAGACTATTTTTACCGTTTTATTTACATAATTTACAGAATCATCATCTGGTCGTAAGGCGTCTTTGTGATTTTTCATGCGTTCTATTAGATTCTTATAAAAACCGTAACTGAAATATTCATTTTTTACAACGAGCGGTTCTAGTATAAACCATAAGCATTGTTTCGCGCGAGTTAGATCCGGTATATCATCCCATCTAGAGAAACCGGAATCATGAGCTAATACAGGTACAGCAAAGGCCAACATGTAATCAGGTAAAATATGAGGCAACTGGCTCATGGCTTTATCCACTTGGCCGGTGCCCATAGTGAGCGTCTTCACATAATCCCGCCTCTTATTAATATCGGCAATCATGTAGTTTCGGATCGCAGTACGCAATCTATCATCGGATTCTTTCCCAGCTAAGGCGTAGTAGCCCATGAAATCAAGAGGAAGACATTTGTTCGGTAAACCTCGACCGAGGCCCTTGTGAAGTTTCAATGCGAAGATTTCCCTAACTTGCTTCACTTCGTCCATCATCAACTGCGACAAATTATAGAATTGTTCTGCAGTATATTGGTCTCCAACTCCCTTTTGTTCGCATACCTTCAACATAGCACAACCCGCTGATAGCCTTAACCAAGACATTTCTGCTTGAGATAAACGGCCGGACTGCAACAAATCGCCTTTGTGAGAAATGAATGCGTTCAGCATTCTGAAAGTCTTCTGCGCCGAAGCGGTATCCTGTTTTAGACCCAACAACCACCGCGCCATTGCTTTTAACCCTTCGATTTTACATCGGGTTTCTTCTGGAAGTTCATCTTCGGCACACCACAATTCCGTATCGTGATTATTGTTCTCCGTTTGTCTTGCCTCCTTTACAAGTAATTCCTTTACAATCTGTATAGAAGAAAAAAAAATTAGAGTAATTTTTTTCGTATGAAAAAAATATACCTTTCTTGACACAATATTCTTGATTTGAACCTTGCACCTCTCAGGAACATTAAACGCTATATGGCCTAAAGTAACAATTGCAGTCCTATAGTGTGGTGACTCGGGACACAGGTTCGCCTTTGCGGTGTCTAAAATTGCAGGAAATAGGGTATCGTGAAGATCAGGCATGTTTACAAAGATACACCGTATCGCTCCCTTCGCTTGTTTAGGTGAACCAGTTTCTGCGAAATTCTTACATATTGGTGCGAGACTTTCCATCAGTTCCGAAAATTGTTCGTCTGAAAATTAATAATCACAGATAGGAATGTAACTTAACATAATGGGTCCGTCAAAAAAAAGATCAACAAACTTTTTGGTTGGGAAGATCTTAAAAACTTAAAAAATATGACTACAAAATTAAATGGTGTTAAAATGTCATGTAACGAAACAGAGGGTGGTGAAATAGACCTGGAATTGGCGAGAAAATCGAACAGATTATACTAGGCGTTAAATAATATATTGGGAAAGGGAATTAAGATGATGGGGGAGATGAGAATGATGACCAGAAATAGGAAAGCATGGGAGCAGTGGATGAAAGGAAACTGACCCAAATCCAACGCCCGATAGGGCAAATGAAAGGGGAGGAAAAGGAAAATGTAATTTCTGTCATTGTTACTAGGAACTCTCCAAACACTTGTGTTAAAAGATGTAACATAAGCACACTGGCAAAAAATCTGTATCATTGCACATTTATCAATCATTCATTTATTCTACATCCCCTGTGTTGCTGTCGAATTAAAACTATAGAGAAATATTTCTGAAATTGTCGATGTATATTTACTTGTACATACTTTTCACAAATTTGCTATAAATGTGAACATGCTACAACTGCCGCGAATATTTCTTGGACAATCAATGTGAAAAATATCTCAATACTGTTTTACTCTCAAATAAGACGCCTGTGGAAGAAAAATTATTAATGAAAGATCTTCATTTAGTAATCTACCAGCCCAAGAAGTTTGTCAATATTTTTCTAATATACTAAAACACTTACATAAACATTTATACTTTCCCAAGAAAGTGAATACCGATAATACTAGTGGTGCCACAGAATGGTCTTCTAGGTGTAGCAATTCCATGAGCTGTTCCAAAATGTCTTGATGGTGAAAATGTGGAGCAAAAACGCAACTTAGCATAACCAGTAATTTTAATCCTCTGTCACCAGCTGTCGCTGGGTGCAGTCCGACTTCCTCTATCGTGTTACCTCCTCTTAAGCAATCTTCCACATATCCGATTAGTATTCTTATAGCCTCGTGATCTACCATAACTGAACTTACACGTTCTAACAACATTTTTACAATATTATAGTATAAATTGGTCATAACCGGTTGGCCGAGTTTCTTCAATACAACTGCAGTTGCATAAGAACATTCCTGGCAACTAACCGAGGGTCTAGCAACTGTTTCCATTGACTCTAATAGTGCGGGATCTTTTCTCATATGATTACTAAATCTAGTTAGGTATTCATGTGCCTTGACAGGTTCTGGTAAGCATCGAGATAAGGCTTGTACCTTTATGGCTATTTCTTTTTGCACTTCAGGTGTACTGTTTCTCCTATGTAACTCTAGCCATTCCAAGACTAACTTTCTTACACATAACTGATTTTTCTGCAACTCAATAAATGCTTTTGTTGCATGATCATCTACCGTACCAAGCAAATGGTATAATTTCTTCATTCTCTCAGCAGCAGGTAACTGGTAAGGAACAAGACACGTATTTAGCAATTTCTCCACAAGCAATCGGTCTTCCATACCAGCCATGTAGTAGCCGTTTAAGATTTTATCTTTAATCCACGTAACAGCTTTCTTTGTCGCATTCGGAACATCTGCGTCGCTTAAATGTTTTCTATAAATCAAAGCTAAACCAGACATTGCTTCTTTTCGGATTTTAAATTTCTTGTCCAATGTTCTCTCTTTCACAAATTCGAGTAAATCTTCGGAATCAGACACAACTTGAAAATCTCTTCTTGCAGTTGTTACGATTGCCATGACAACTTCATAACGCACATTTTCCTCTGAGTCGTGTTGCCTCATTTTCAACGTTTCAGTAATATCCTTTCTTAAGTCTGGGTGATTTAAAAAGAAATGCATAGAATATTGTACACACTTGATGCGAATTGATACTGAAATATCATTAAAACGTCCCAAAAAGGCTCTCCATAAAGCCGGGTACCTCCTAGCCAATTCCGAATCTTTTTCACTGAACATTCTTGCCAATAAGGCTACAGCTCCTAAACGTTCATTAACTTGCGAGCTTTTTAGTTTACAATCTAATTGTGGTAATACAGCAGTTAAAACTTGTGGACAAATAAGGTTTAATTGGTAAATCAAATCGTACACTTTCGAATATATTTGGAGACTTTTGTCTTCTTTTCCCAATATAAGCACTTGATTGAAGAAACCTTGAATATAAGGTTTCAAAGTATCCGATGTCTTCACCACTAACTCTTTTGCTAGTAAATAAGCGTTTTTCCGTTGAGTTTTATTTGGTTCTACGATATTCATTAATATAATGTCTAAAAGTTCATTACCGACATTGTCACTTTCACTTATTACTGGGCATAATACATCTAACATAAAACTCTTAACCCTAGGTGAATGTTCGTCATTAACAATTTTAAACATAAGATGAAATAAGGCGCAGAAAATTTCCTGACTATCTTCTAAATCAAAACACATGTTAAAAGATTTCACGTAGGCCAAGTTTTCCAATAGATAAAAATATCTTTTAAAGGCTGCATCCTTGGGATCTTTCAATCCTGATAATTGTGTAATTAAAAATAAAAATATTGTCTTTACTTGATCAGTATCTTTATATGGTGCCTCAGGTGCATAAACTCTAAGAACATCCGCTATACAACAGGCTATGAGTAGCTGAACGTCTCTTGATGGGTGTGATAGAAACTGTTCTTCGGCAAGGTGTAATGCTAAGGGTATATACTGTTGATACGCTCCATCATCCTGACCCATCGCTTGCAAAGTGTGAGCCAAAGTTTTTAACCGACGAATCAATTCATCGGGCCCTAAATCTTCAGTTATAGGTCGGCAACCTGGCGGGTAAATTATCTCCGACATTTTTCTATCCTAATAAACAATCATCTTGTGAGTAAGCATCATAACCAAGCTTTTAATTTATTGGTTGACATTATAACTTGAATTACTAATATTGTATTCGTAAGAAATACAGGAATGCTTATAAAACTATTAAGCAACATTTAATGTAAGTACATACCCTTCAAAACCCTCAAATAATTTCAAATTACATTGAAGGAACGCATAATTTCAATTGTAGATAAAATTCAAGAAGAAACACATAGTGAAACTTTATCGGCACATACTTAATCACTGTAATTGCAACTAAAGTTTAAATCGCATTTGTGATAAATTAGCTTAGAAATTTTAGGAGAAAAACGTAAAAATGCTATTAGGTACTCAGTGTATACACAACACACATATCAAAATGGCGGCGATAAACGACTATTACAAACCTGCGGGAGTATAGGGATTTTGTATGGGGATTTCATTCCCACAAATTAACAATCATATTAGCTAAACTGGAATTCTTAAAGTTAGCAGATTAGTTTCAATTAATAGCATAGTCAATAAATTTTGCATCTTTCAAAAGTTCTAAAAATATACATTTCATGCCATAAAAATGCCAGCAGTGTATAGAAATTTATTTTGTGTTGTAAGCAATGCTCTCTGATAAAACACGTTGTATTCGTAGGAATTTTGAAATGACATACCGTTACACATACTTATAGTTTGAATAAATAAAACAGAAGAACCTTACAAATAATTTTCCTGAACACCTATATCTTATAAATTTGAAATGGCAAAATCTTGGATTTGTGTGAGCAACATGGCGGTTCAGCAGATGGCGCTAATAATAAAATTTGTTGTAAATTAAAGGGCCAAATTTGTTTTTAGTAGTATGTCAGAGACAAGAAGTTTTTTAGTGTAGTGCAGTGTACGTAAATTATTGTAAAATGTGTGATTAAATTTGTTAGACATGTATTTGTATTATAATCATACTCATCTTTTATATTTAAGTTATTAAATTTTTTAAATCGTCTGCAGTGAAACATTTGGTTGGCACTCCCGTAAATTGACAATCAACCTAATTTAGATAATTTCAAAATTATTGGTTATGTCGTATCTTATGCATGTTATGGTGTTGTAGTTCAATAATTATTAGACAGAAACCTTTCCATTAAGTATGATAACCGGCACCCGTTTAATTGTTTTCAAGAATATCTTATCAAGAGTATGTTTTAAGTACTCAACAGCTGCACAAGCTGTGGAAGTAACTAATGAAAGTAATATCTTTAAAACGTGAAAGTATATTGTAAAGAGGAACTTATATTTTCATTGTAGTGGAAAAACTTAAAGAAGAAAAGGTCGACCTTAAACATCCTGATTACTTCAATGTTAGGAACTTATTTTCCGTAAAAGATTTATTTGAAGCAAGAGTCCATTATGGCCATAAAGAAGGCTCCTTAGATGAAAGAATGCTACCTTACATATATGGTACTCGGTTAGGTCATATTATATTTGATTTAGATATGACAGCAGAATATTTGCGGCATGCTCTCAACATTACAGCACATATTGCCTATAGAGATGGTGTTATATTATTTTTTTTAAGAGGTGCCCAAAATTCTCACATCATAGAAAATGCAGCTTTACAATGTGGCGAATTTGCTCACACACGTTTCTGGCGTGGTGGTATTTTTACAAATGCCAATAAACAATTTGGAGAAGCAACTAGATTACCTGATTTGTGTATATTTTTCAATACTTTAAACAACGTTCTTGCCCAACATACGGCTGTACGGGATGCAGCAAAAATGAGCATACCAACTGTTGGCATTGTGGATTCAAACTGTAATCCAAATATAATTACTTATCCGATTCCTGGAAATGATGATTCACCTGCTGCAATTCACTTTTATTCCAATGTTTTTAAAGCTGCTATACTTCGTGGAAAAGAGAAGGCAAAAGAGCATAATAAACAGTAATAAAATAAGAACTAAATTTAGGTGAAAATTTATTTATATTTAAAAAAAACTAGTGAACTAAAAATATATAGTACTTCTTAATTTGATCGTTTTTCTTCAATGTTAATTGAGGTATCTTCACTATCACGAAATTGGAAGACTTTATTTGCACCCATAAGTCTCAAAGCCCTAAAAAGTTTTGCAAAATCAATACATTCAAAGAAATTGATCAACTAACAAATTAAAAACATTTGGAAAATATACTGCTGCAACGAGAAATGACATGAGCGGTGCACATCCCATCCAAGATTCATTCAATTCGTTTGCAATAGCTATAGCACAGAGTTCACCGCATCTATCTCCTCTCATTCGTTTATCTGTTGGTTTAGTTGACAAGCCATATTTCTAAAAATTTAAATTTCAAATTGATATACATTTTATTGTATATCTAGGATACAAGTTTAATACTTCTCCTGGCTTATCTGTGAAACATTCTGCTAAAAAATTAGTAAATGTTGGTCCAGGACATAAAAGGGTCACTTTAATATCTTGTATAAGTTTTTCTGTTCTCAGTGCATTAAAATATCCCTAAATGCATGAAAAACGAAACATTTAACGTATGAAATTAGAAAATTTCCTCAAATTACTTACATGAAGAGCATGTTTAGTTGCATCATATGTTGCCGAAAATGGGAATGCTACTATGCCAGTGACACTAGATGTAACAACTACATGGCCACGACCACGTCCCTTGAAATGTTTAATTGCACAACGTGTTAAACTCAATGTACTAAACACATTTAATTCAAACATTTGTCTGTCTATATCTAATGCAATATCTTCCCACATAGCTCTTTGAGATCGCCCCGCGTTATTCATTAGTATATCAACACCTCCAAAATGTTGTACTGCTTTATTGAAATGTTTTTCATGTGATGTTATATCTGTCACATCCATTGTTATTACAAGTATATCATTATTGGACAATAAACCATTTGAAATAGCTATATGGGAAAAATAGGATTTCATTCTCACACACATTTTGAGAAGTTATATCATACCTAAGCAGTTCCTCTTAACACGTTCCAATTCTTGTTTACGACGAGCTGTTAAAACTAATTTTACCCCATGTTCAGCTAATTTTAAAGCAACGTTTTCGCCTATACCACTAGACGCTCCAGTTATGAAAACAACTTTGCCCTTGAGTGATCCTAAGAAAGGTTTTTAATTGGGTTCAAAAAATACGAGTTCATAACTTACCTATAGATTTACCGAATCTTTCACAAAATGCTAACTGAATATCGCTATCTAATGTACATATTAGATATATATAAACCAAAATATACACCAGAAAACCAAGACCCAGTATTGCTAAAATCATTTTTTCAAGCAAAAAATTAAGTTATACAACTTATGAAGACAACGGTGTCACTCTTGTCTACGCATACCATGTTATCAAAAAAATTATCTTTTCCTTGAACCTACAGACTTACACAGACGCTAATTGATGAATTTTATCTGGTTTCATCGAGTGGCCATAACTTATTCACTTTGAGCAAAACATATATACGAATAATACTAATTGTGTTTATTTGCCATGGTACAAATACATAAGGTATGCTCATAAAGCTGACCCAAATTTCTGTATCTTTGCGCTGCTTACGATTTCTTCCGATGCGCGTCATCAAGTACTTAAATTGATAGTTGCACACATATGTGGTTATTTATGTAAATTGCAAATTTTTACGTGCGAAGTTAACAGAGTTTTTGCTAATTCAATAAATACATAACATCGAAACGGCTTCCGTTGGGATATATTTACGATTCTACCAACATATTTACAGGAATTCATTATATCGGCCCACTACTACTTTGCAGTGGTAAGTATAGATTCTCACTAATATACATAATATTAGATATGACTTACAATGAATTTAATATAAATGCAAGAAACAGGTAAATTTTCATAACTCCATTCGCAATATCCAGCTTTCCTAATCGTAAAACGTAATACCCTTAATACACGTATTTTTGCGAATGGAATCCGATACGCGTCAGAAACGTGTGCCTGCATACCTTCTATATGTATTTGTATCATGGTATTTACTATTGATGATGATGAATGATCTAAACTAGGGTAGGAACCTCATGTCCTTCACCCTATCATCTAAACTAAATGCGTCTACTTCGTAACGCATGGGAAAGTAAAAAGAAAAAAACAGGAAAAAGAAATGCTCATAAATTTATTCTTATTAGCCTTGTTCGTGGAGCGAATTCCAAACATGTTCGGAGATCCGGCGCATGCTGAATAAAGAACGTGTCGTTCGCGGTGGAAAATTACACGTTATATAAGAATAAAAAATCCAAGCAAGGATTGCAATTCTAAGCATGCGCATTGTAGTTAGAACTACAGATCACAGTATAGACTGGTATAGAGAACATACAGTACAGACCATAGATAAGAAAGATGTACAGACAGTCGGAATTTTCTGTCGTCCGGTTTTGTAAACGTAGTAAAATGCGCCTGGCCGCAGATAAATGTGTTCTAGTGCGCACTATGCGCTTGATAGACGCGACTGCAGAATCTACGCATGCACCAAGTTGGTGGAGATTACCAAATGCTTTTTGGCCATTGTTTTGCATGAAATGTTATTCTTACTCCGTTGCAAAATCCACACTTTTATGCTTATATTTGCATAAATTTAGTATTGTTCACGTAGAAGGTTTTGTGCTTATTAAATAAATTTATTGGATAAAATTATTGGATTTATTAGAGGAACTCGTTAATGACAAGATGTGGAAACGTATTATAAATACAAAAAGACCAAACGCAAATAGCTATCAACATAAGATGATTACTGAGGCACATCAAAAAGCAGAATATGAGATGGAAGGTATGGTGCAATTTTCAGATGTTGGTGAGTTCAAGGTAAAGTCGTGTTCGGTAAGTGAAATTTTTTATAGTGTATCATATAGTGAATTATGCGATAATAAATGGAGAGCGGGGTATTGTAATAAATGTAAAGTTTGTAACCATAAGTATCAGTGTGATGTGAATGTCCAGATTATGCTATTAGAGCAGCTGTGTGTAAACATATTCATGCTGTCGCTTTGTTCGAACAGAGAAGCGATTCTGTGCTGAATTGCTTTATTTGTCGATGTTTAAGTTTCATGGTACATTATTAACAAGCTTTGTTTTATGTTTCTGAGTTATGTGTGATTGTAAAGGAAAAAATTATTCTATATTTTGTTTTGTTATATATAAATATGTATTTGTCCTCTATTGTGTTTTAAACACTACTAAAGATTTTAACTATAAACAAGTAATCGTATCTAAAAAAGAAAATATATTTGTATCGTAATCGTCTTATCTGCTTTATATTATATAGTTTATTTGGCAAAACGAAAATGTTGCTATTTACCTTTTTCAATCCTAACTATTTGCTGAATTATTAGTGGAAAGTGCTACAAAAGATCATTAATATAAATGTGTAATTTATCGGTTCTGCGTTTCTGAAAAATTTCTAGTGTGTACAAATCATTATAATCAAATATTAAGACTGTGGCACTATATTAATTATTTCCCAATAGTTAACAAAAATAAACTAAAAGTTACACTGACAAGATCACCCAAGAGTGTAACTAAACAAAATTATTTTATATCAAAATGAATAGAACAAGATGGATAGAACCAACAGAAGGATAACTAAGTTATACCGTGTTCTTCCACTCATACCTTGAATGTACAAATTAACAATCGGTGAAATTGCTACATTAAAAACGACTAAAATAAGCAAGAGAATAAAATACAATGAGATTAGAGAAATAAGAAAATTCGGCGAGTACTCCCACAAAAAACATTTATCTTCCTATTCGGAGCGCATATGTATGTCGGCGAATACTAGAGCCTATTTTTTGAATGTTTTTAATAAACATTGTTTATTACAATGAATTTATTTATTATACAAAGGCTTCTATATCGGTTCTTCCTTTTGCATCTACAAAATTCCAAATTTACACACCAAATTATAATTATACTACAAAATATGTACTAGTTATAAAACAGGATATTAACTCAACTCAGTTTAGATTTCGTTCACTTTTTCCTGCGCCTGGCCGCGGACGCAGTAGCTTCCAAGGTCATCAAAAATTGTACGAACCATTTCATTCATAAATAGGGCTAGTATCACTACTGTGTATTCCCTATACTGTGCCCATGCTGACGCAGAATCATTACAGAACTGGGGACGAAATGTCAAAAGGCGGTTGTTTAATTGCGAGAACTACAGTTCCAACCATCGATTCACGGTGCATGTATCATTTCCTGCAACTGCTGTGCGCATGGCTTAAATATGGATTGCTTGTGAAAGTAAGCAAACTCGTAGAAATTGAAACGGATTTGTAATCGTTCATTTCACACCCACAGCCGGGTATATACTGCTTTGACCATCTGTGTTTGAAACTAATTTATGTTAGAACACTTTCGTTATGGCGCACTCTTTTTATAATGCAACGATGCTTTGTCGTACGGTTTTATCATATATGTAACGCCAAATATTACATTTATATAGGGTGATCAATCTCAACTGTCTGAGGTTGGTATCAAAAAGGTCCCTAGATTGGTTGTAAACTATTCATACTTACTTGAATACAAGAACAAAGCGAGAATAATAGTAACAGCGATAAATATGAATGACAAATGGCGCAATGACAGTTGACAAACAGGATGCAGCCAATCCACGAAAGCAATTATAAACAATCCAAGGATTTCTTCATACCAACCCAGACAGTTGAAATTGATCACTCCGTACATTTTATGCTCAGGTTGGATCGAACCTTATGATATAAAATAGGATTAATAGCTGATTAATAGCAGACCCCTCATGGAAGCTGCTTCAAGTTCGGCTAGAACTTCATTTAGATTCATACTATCTGGGTGTGCGTCATAATTTTCATAATAGTAAAACGCAAAATCTGTGTTGCATTCTGAAATTGTTTATTTCGGAACGTGATTGCAGTGAGGTATTTTTGATTCAGAATTTTGTTACATTGAATGAATTGATGGAATACGTAAAGAATCAATTTTAATGTTGTCTAGTTCTCGCCACCGAAGACTAAAGTTTTATGACATGACTATGAATGACATTTAAATTGAATTAGACGTTTGCACGTCATTATCTAACGACCAATCAAACAAGAACTACATTCACTATATACAGTTGTTATTTTCTAACAATTGCTTTGTCCCTTTCACCCTTTTCTGATTATTTTGTCAGTTGTCAATATTATTAAACATCTACATCTTTCAAACATGAATCGAAGAGTGAACAACACCGAAAATCAAGGTAAGATTTCTATCAAATTCTTTAGATTAGTTGTTAAAGATAGTTCTTAAAGTTTATTTCTCTTTAAATCTGCTTAATTTCTTGTGGTTCCTTTCGTTAAAATCCATATAGTGAACACATTGCAGTTAACGAATATTTCTTGAGTTTAACTAGAAAAACAGTATATCGGGTAATACTGCATTTTAGGGACTTGAATCGTCGGGTATCATCGGGTACCCGCAAACCACATCCCTTTCTACAGGGTCTTATCAAAAAATAAACAGATCTTAGGTTTTATATAGATATATTCTCTTTGAAATTGGGAATCCAAGTACGTAAATAAATGTTGATGGTTCTTAAGAAATTTTATTGTTTGTGTTGTTGAAAATGAAGACAGAAGCTTCAAAATTAAATATTAAGTAAGTGTAGTTTTAATAGACTGCGCTATCTATGTATTAATACTGCATACATGCATTTTATAGTAAATAAATCCCTCACCTTGATTTATTTTTATTTTACTCTTTATTTATGGGTAGTTAATATTAATAATCCGTACAAGTACAGATATAGTTTATTGCAGTATTTATTATTAATTATTTATTAAATTTATCAGATACTACCAGTGTATCTATATCAATTATATGGCGTGTAATTTAGTCCGTTTCTTTTTTATATGGCCCCGTAGAAAGGAATGTGCGCATTACTTGGCGCATGCGCCCGATTCAGGCCCCTAAAATACAGGATATCCGTATATAGTACCCTTGTATATACTACACACACTTATTTCCAGACATTCTGTTATAAAAACCTTAAAATTGCACTGTTAACACCGAGTTAAGTATTCTACAGTATTAATTGATTTTACCGCTCTTGTACTTGTATACAAGAAAAGGACAGAATATATTCTTTTCTCGAGTGGTTTAGAGCCCTGCTTAACTTAAACTAGATCTCGAACTACGAATTCTAGCTCATAGGTGGCCCCTAGATCGACTTTGAGAGGCCCGTTGATTTTAGTTTTGTATACTTTCTACAGATGTCTTACTGTCGTTTTGTATCCACTTTTAGAGCCAAAAGTTTCCCATAAGGACGAGCTTACTATAATATACATATACAAGGATAGTACTAAAAGTTGGGTATCGCTGCATTTGCAGTTTTGTTACTATTAAGTAAATGTTTGTGCAAATATTGCGAAGAATTGCAAAGATTATGGGCTGTTATCACTAATGCACAGTATATCGGGAATTCCACACTCAACAGATTGATTTAATTAATTCGGTATATGTTTCAAGAATATGTTTCCCGAATTTAGGACTTGGTTGACAATGGTAGCCCCCGTGTCCTCGAAACATTTGCACCGAATTAATTAAATAAATTTGTTATGTGTGGAATTCCTACCATACTATGCATTATTGTGGTTAATGATTTTCAGCATTTATCTTCTGTCACTTTACAAGCTCCTAAAGGAATATGAAAAAATAAAAAGAATTAGAAGATAATAAATTGAGTTTATTATTATGGTTATAAAAAGATCAAATAGAATGCATGCAAAAGTAGAAAAGAAAAAAAAAAGTTACTTATTAGGTATTTTATTACAGTAGAACCTCGCATATTCGACCTCGGAATTACTACTATAAAAGATTACAGAAGAAATAGAAAAGGGCTCGAATCATGCGCAATGACGGTGGAAAGGGAAGATGGTTAAAAAAACATAAAACGTTAAGAAACCCAAAATGCGAACTTTTAAACAATATGTGAATTTGGTTTTGCCCGAACGTCGAAAAGGAACTACACATAAAATCACGAATGTTTGTAGTTATGTCATTAATCAATCGGTAAAGTGAAGTCAAGCATAATATCTAAAAACCGGAAGCAAACGTATACGCAATAGAGATAAAAGTATATAACATATGTCTTAGCTAGTTAAAAAACGTCATAAACAAATCGGACGTAACTACAAACATTCCTGATTTTGTCTTTATCTAGGCCATAGAATAAAAGAAAATACTTCGACAATCCGCAGTTGCCAACGGTATTCCGTTGGCAAAGAGTTTCTTGTAAAATTTATTAACGGGATCTTGAATCTGATCAGGTCTATAATATCGATGAGTTAGGGTTGAATTATAAAATGCTTCTTAAAAAACCGTAGCTTCTAAAAATGAATCTGCGTTCGTAACTAACTTATCTGAAACAACACTACAGATATCGTGGCGAAAACTGTGGCCATGTATGGACAAAAAAGCAGTCGTGTAGACGGAAAATGTACAAATGACGACGAAGCTGCACTTTTAGGAGATTTACAAATTCTACCAATAGACAGTCATGTGGAAGAGTGCCTGGCGCAAGGGATGATAACAATGAAGAATTAGATGTTGAGGTTAATCATACAGACGCGAAACATTGCATTTGATGTAGCTTTGCAGTAAACTAAACAAATTACAATTTCCGTACACAATAAACTTGTCGTGCGTTTATAGAAATCGTTGTAGTTTGTTACCGATAATGGAGCCTTTACACTTTAAATATTGCATATATATATATATATATATATATATATATATATATATATTACAATATGCATCACTTACACATAAGACATTCATGCTTTCTTGTTTCACTTAATATAGGAATGTTATTTTACTTGTACCCATTACTTTAAGTAAACTTTTCTGTCCCTGATTGTTGCGATCTTCGCGCATTTTCAAAATCAACGGATAATCGAGGTTCTACTGTAATTTCATTTAGCGTTTTTATGTCGAAAACGTAAAAATACGTTTCAATATATCCCTTCTATAAGTACGCGTCGAGGGAGAGTTATGTTTCTATATATGTAATAATAGGGTGGCGCAAATATATGCAACAGGTGGCTCAAGCAGCAGTGAGGATGTGCTGGGAAGATAAAGAACCCAAAACCAACCGATAATAGTTATTGCTTAGAACTACTCTAACAAGATACCACCACAATCCTAGTGTTAAATTAGTGCCACAACCACTAATTAGATTTCAAAGTCTGAAAATAAAATATTCATCATGTTTGCTTCATTTAAATTATATTCCTGCCACTCAATAAGTATTTAAAAAAAAAGATGTAATAATATTTATACAACCTCTACCTTTTTAAAAGCAGTATCATCTTTGCTGTCTCGCAACTTAGACAAAAGATTTGGACCTATAGTTTTCATGACACTGAAAATATTGTTAATTAGGATTTTTCTAAAGAAAAAGTATATACTTACCATCTGAATAGAAGTGGGAAATACACTGCAATATATGTACATGGAATAAGTGGAAAGATGGCTATCCATGATTCAGGAAGTTTGTTTGCTAGGGCTACTGCATAGAGTTCACCACACCTTTCAGCAGTCATACGTTTATCAGTCTTTTGTGTTCCAATTCCATATTTCTGATGATGACAATAAAGTATTACTGTTGGAAAATATGATTATTAAGTAATATAACATACCTCACCAGGTTTACTTGTAAAAGACTCAATAAGAAAATTTGTAAACGTTGGTCCAGGGCACAACACGGTAACAGATAGGTTGGTGCTAGCTTTTTCAGTTCTTAAAGAATTATAATAACCCTGGCAACATAAAATGCTTAGACTAAAACTACCTAGGTATAGTTACGACATACATGTAATGCAAATTTTGTTCCCGAATAAGTTCCTGAGTAAGGGGCACCTATTAGACCTGCCACACTGGAGGTAACAGCAACATGACCTGAACCTTTTTTATTGAAATAGTTAACCCCAATACGAGTTAAGTTTATTATACTAAATACGTTTAATTGAAACATCTCCATATCAATAGCTAACTCAATTTCTTCCCAGATTGCTCTTTGCGATCTACCTGCATTGTTTAACAAAATATCAACTTCACCAAAATGTTGAACTGCATAATCGAAGTGTTCTTGATGTGACTCAATGTCTGTTACATCCATTGGTAGAACAAGCACATCTTCATCAGTTAATTGACCA
Organism: Osmoderma eremita; assembly: GCA_031763485.1. Lineage (NCBI taxonomy): Eukaryota > Metazoa > Arthropoda > Insecta > Coleoptera > Scarabaeidae > Osmoderma > Osmoderma eremita. The sequence continues at coordinate 328,422 of JARFOC010001273.1, read as the reverse complement.
TTCGATACTTCTAAAAATTATAATAAGAAATTTATCAAATTTATTTATTTCAGAACTAACCAATACAAGTTTTCTTAACTCTTTCTAATTCTTCTTTCCTTCGGGCAGCTAGAACTAATTTCACTCCACGTTTTGCAAGTGCAATGGCAGTATGCTCACCGATACCACTTGAGCCACCAGTGATAAATACTACCTTACCCTTTAAACAATCTGAAATTTAATATCATCTATACATTGAAAGAAATAATATAAAATTACCCATACTTGGTGATTTTCCAAATCTTTCATAGAAAGCAAGCTCTAAATCACAATCTACCAAAAGTAAAAGTATTGAGTGCACCAAACTATATAGAAATGTGCCAATTCCTATTGCCTGGAATATCATGTTTATAAATTATGATTGACAATATTTTTCAAAAATAAATATATCCATGGAATGATAAAGGAAATGAGGTTATCCTGCGCCTAGTAGAATGATACGTGATTAGAGATGGGTAGTTCGCGAACGAACTAGTTCAAAGACACGTATCTTTGTTGAGACTCGAATGAACTAGTTCAGTAAAATTATCCCTAGTAGTTCGCAGTTCATCGTGCATTTATTACCATTATTACGACGCATATTTTTAGATTCTATAAAAAATTGTTCGTTGCATATCTATTACCATATATT
>JARFOC010001273.1:179058-204442 GCA_031763485.1 Osmoderma eremita | reverse complement strand
TACCAAGTACAGAGTTGACTAAAACCTCAATCATCTACAACGCAATCAAGCTGTACAACCATCTCCCAATCCAGCTTGGATCGATATCAACCTATGTAAAATTCTCCAGGAAGGTTAAATCATACCTCCTAATGAGACCCCTTTATGCAGTTAGCGACTTTTTCGATAGAGGGTAAAATTTTAAATTTAAATCTTTGTATTTTTTGTTTGTCTATTTTTAATTGTAATTTTAGTTAGCTTTGTCGATAAAATTTTGTAATTTTTTATGACAATAAAGCACATTATTATTATTATTATTAAGTATTTAATCACTGAAAACAATAAGTTTTACTGAACCGAGTTACCTTTCGGTACTTAGAATTGTTTTTTTCTTTTAATGACGTTTTTCTTTTGATACGGAACCTGTTTGGGCTCCAAGATTCATAAGCATAATAACCTAAGTTCCTAATTTTTCTTTACAATTTTTTTAATTTAACGTTCTAATGATAAGTTTCTAAACCATACTTGTTTGTATCCTAATGCTGACCATGGGTGAACGTTGGAAAATGAATTATGGAATCTCGACTGAATTTTGCTTCATCTACAAACAGCGCTATTTTATGAAAGTCAGAGCCAGTAAGTCGGAGCTTGTACTTATTGTAATACGTGGTATGGCTTAAGTTGTTGTTCATGAAGAATTCTCCAAGCAGTTGAATGTGAGAGATTTACATTTGCTGCTATTTTTCTTGTAATAACGCCAGCGCTAGTTTCAACCATATCCAGAATTTGTTCCTCCAAATCAACTGTTCTTACTGGAGTGTCCCTTACTCGCAATTTCTAGGTTATTACAAATATCTGACGTAAACTCAGCGACTGTCAACATCAGCGGCTGCTTGCATGTATTTTGAATGGGTGAACCCCGTTTAAAAAAAAGAGTTTTGCACACATCTATACTAGGGTTTATTCCAAGCCAGCGGTCAGGAATTCATTTCAATGAAACTTTCGCGCTGGTTGCTCGACTTAGTACGTTCGTATTACTAACTTCCATAGCTGTTCAGTACGGAATGAAGATAAGACAATTCGACGTGACTTGTGCTTACTTGAATGGCGAACTCGAGGAAGAAATATTCATGGAACCTCCGACATACTTGTCTCAATTGCTGGAAATCATAGGAACTGAGGAAGAAACGAACTCGGTGAAAAGTCCCTATATGGTTTGCGTCAATCTGGTAGAAGCTGGTATAACAGGCTTGACAGCGTGTTAAGAGTCTTCGGTGTAATACCTGCAAGTGCGGATCCTTGTTTATATCAAATTAGAAAGGAAAGCGGCTTAATCCTAATTGCAATCTATGTAGACGATATTATTATTGCATCTTGCAATTCAAAAGTCATTGCCCAATTCGAAAGTCATCTTTCTCAGCAGTTTGAGACCAAAGACCTTGGCGAAATCAAACACTATCTTGGTATAGAGTTTTGCAGAACCGGAGATTCCATATCTATGCACCAACGAGCTATTGGATAGGTTCGGAATGATCGAATCGAAGGCAGTTTGTACCCCGATAGACTCCGGTGCAAAGCTGGCAAAATGTGAAGAACCTCCCGACGATAACGTACTTTACCGCGAGTTAGTCGGTGCTTTGACCTATTTGTTAATTTCAACGAGACCCGATATCAGTTTCGCTGTCAGTCACTTGGGGCAATTCAACAATTGCTACGGTAAAGAGCACTGGTTTGCTGCTAAGCGAGTGCTTAAATTCGGCCAGTAGGCGTGCTTCGAAGAATTGCAAAGGGTTTTGGTAGATAATAAATGTAAATAAATACCTACGTTTTTAAGCAGCGTCTATGCACAAAGCGTATAAAATCGATTAAAAATTTGCAAGATCAGGTACGGTTGAACAGTTTCTATATGTAACCGTGTTCGCCGTGAGGAATAAATGTTCTACTAGGCTACTGGCCGAATGCTTGTAGTGTCAACTATAATTACAACACATACAAAACTTAGATTTTAAGTAAATGTTCAGACGAATATGCTGTTTACAGAATAATCTATTAAGCTTATTCGTAGCAACACAAATAAGTAAGAGACAAAAGGGAGGATGTTTACGCTATATTTTAACGAACTAGGACTTAATTAAATGACATCCGAACGCAACAGACATTCATCAAACGCGAAGCCGACCGTATACTCAATACGTTCAACTGTGTTTAAAATACAAATCGGTAAATAACCAGCCTAGAATTCGGAATGAAAAATCAACCCGTATCAGATTCCATTCGAATACGTTAATAACTGTACGTTTCCGTTCAGTTTGTTATCCGGATGGAAACATAAAGGATCTCTATTTTAAATAGTACGTGCCGTTCTCGCGCCGATCGTACAGTCTTTGATCCCAAACCCTGGAACCCTGGCACGTTTTGCCATACCAACCAGAAATCCCTAGCTATTACCCTCGGAAACGAGACGAATCTTTCGGAAGAAAATATCTTTTGTATAATATAGGCCGGTTTTAGCGACACGTTAGAAGTACGGTATAATGGGATTACGAAGCGTGAATGCGACAACTTACACAATTGAGCCGCAATCGGACAAGAACGGGATAATTAGCAGTACGAGGAATGAATCACACGATCATCTATGAAGCGCAACGGGTGCTAATTTCGTTTGATTAGATAATTGAGCGGTTATCGGGATGAATGTAATTGCGTACACAGGTACCTAGTATTTTAATTATTCTCTTGTTTAATCCTTTTGTTTTTTGTTTTCTTTTTCGTGATTCAGCTATTAACATTTGCCGGAAACCGTCAAGATTAACGTATGCAATTACCATACCAATACGAAAAAAGGTATCTACAATTAAATTTTATAAACCTCTTATCCACATGTCCTATAATAAAACGCTATTAAGTGCATATATACCTACCGTGCTTTTTTTTGTAACGTTACATATAGGTATTTCCTACAGGTAACGTTAAGTGGCATAGTAGACAACCAGGAACCCTATTATGCACCATTTAGCGATATAGCTATACGTCATGTGTTTCGAAAGCGGTATTTATCAGTTCCTGTCGCTATCGAATTACGTCATCACTTTGCGACACCTCGCTATTTCATAGCGAGAGCATAAGAGGTCTCGTTAAGTCAATTCGATATCGATATTTAACCTTAATTTGTACGTCGCTGTCATTTTTTAAATTATCGTCTGAATTGCTATAGTTAACTTGGTACAACTTGTTACATGCAGTAAGTCAATCAACAGTTAGTAGATGCGGTATCGAATATAAATGTATGGCATTTTATGAAAAAGTGGATTAGATTTCCGCAAACAAATAAAGGCCCAAGATAATCCAAAGAAAGGTATTGTGTGAATAAGCTTTAGCGAGAATGCATCAGTTATTTTAGGTTTTTAAATGCAGCAGGAAGGCCACACGAGCTGGGTGTAATAAATGTGATAGGGTTGAATTGAGCGGAGATATGTTGTAAAATTGACCGAAAGTGTATTCATTTTGACAGTTATTAAAAAGATTAAAATAAGGAAATCCACCTGTTGGTTGGAGGAATTTACCTTATTCACTTAATTTGTATACAAAGGTATTAAATTTGTAAATGCAAAGTTATTCTAAGGTACGAAAATTACTGAAGATAAAAAACATGTGATTACATTAATTTCTTTCTTTACATAGCGATATATTGATAAACTTGTTAAATTTCCACAACTTTGCATTCTGGTATGTTACTGTCAGTTGTAGTCCCTCAATATTTATCTATATATATTTCGATCCTATTCTACTAGATCCAACAACGGTCGCCGGTATATGAGAATACACTTTTTTATGTAAATGTTCGTTTGTTTAAGAACTTAGATCTCCGAAAGTTCTTCACCGATTGCTTTGAAATTTTGACACAACGCACAGTGGCGAAATCTCCCTAATTCGTGACCAAAGTACATATTTGGCTTTATAAACCTATATTCTGAAATATTTGTGATGAAAAGCATTAAAAGGGCACAAATGACGTAATAGATGCTATGTATAATGTTTATATGCATAATTACATACAGTATCTATTAAAGAAATATGTAACCAGAGTAGAACAGAAACCCATGGTTATTATTTAATGTAATTAGGGATTAGGATAAACGAATTAGAGTAAAGATATGCAGGCAAATTTACAATATATATTTGACTCGTATCAATTAGAATAATTAGTAATGCTATTGACTGAAAAGAAGAGATTAGCTTAAGATTGAGTGATATAACAGCAACAATATGTAATTAAATAGAGAGTAAACAGAGCAGAGTAAAAATACCTGGATTAGGGATTACAATAAAATAATGTATATTTAAAGGGAAGGTAATTTAAGTTTATAATTTTTTGTTTGTTCGGTTAAATCGTATCAATTTGGATAATTAATAATGCTATTCATTGAAAAGAACAGATAAGCTTAAGATCAAGTGGGATAACAGCAACAATATGGAATGAAATATTAGTACAAACAGAGTACAGTAAAAATACCTGAATTAGGAAATACGATGAAATAATTTTACATTATTTAATGTCAATCACATTCTTCGTCATCTAAATCGGGTACGCTTCCGTCTATTTCAGGTTCTTGCAAAAATTGAATAACTTTAGAAGGGTATTTTTTCAACTTCTTCTGGCTTAATTTTCTCATGTCAGAAATATAGGGATCTGAAGGTAGAGGAAGACTATGAAAGGTATCCTGCCTCGAAAATTTCCTGGCAAAACCTTCTCTATATCTCTTAATATCCTTATTATCTGCGCTGGGCTTCTCTGTATTTCCGTGCACTATTAACGATTGAAACTGTAATATCTTTTAGTACATCTAATTGTCTTTCCGCCCTAAGTGACATTTGAGCAACGTAACTTAGTTCTTCGGAGCCATATTCAGTTCGCAATCATTTGGTTTTTCGTCGTTTTGATCGTTCACTACTTTCAGAAAAATCACTAGATGGCCTACCACTTTTTTTCGAATACAAATGATATGTTTCCGTGTCTCAGGGAAACTGTATGTTGCCATCCAGCCAGGATTGGTTTTTATTGCAAAATGCTTGCATGTTTCGAGGTGCAGCAGTGCATTTACTTTTATATTGAGATATAAAATGCGCCAGAGTTTGTTTCACCCCTGTTGATAATATATCACTTCCGATAACTTTTCTTACTTCCTCATGTAAGTAATTACACCTTTCCTTAAACTCGTCCAATGCTATACAGACGTAGCAGTTTCTTTTGGAATTCTGTAGCAGCTACAAACTGCTATGGGTGAATAACAGCTATAAAACAGCAGCTTCGTTCGTAGCAACCCATCACTAATTATTAGTATCTCTGGCCAGCACGCTTTAAAGGATCTACCATAATTAATTTTTTCTAACGAAAAATTTCCACACGAAGAAAATTTTAAATCTACTAGAAACTTTTTAAAATAAAAATACCCCTTACCACCTCGTTGAGTAAAGAACTCTGAATACGTATTTCGTGAGTTGCAATTCTCAGCAGAAAACCACAAAGGAAAATAATGTCAGACGTAGCACTCCAAGAGCAATGTACCTCATAGAACGCCACTAATAACATTATGTTATTAGTGTCCATCCATAAGCAAGTAAATTCTAATTTTTCACACAAAAATAATTTGATATGCTATTGTTAATATTATTTAAATATAATTTAGATGCTATTTCATTGAAATTACTTCTCTTCAAACCTTGTCTTCTATTTTAAAGAAAAGCTGAAGAAACAAGGCAGAGCTTCTTCAACTCAAGTATTATTGCAGTGGTTAGATTTGCCAAATTGAAAGAACTATACATTACGTACCTAGTATACAGATTCGTCTTAGTAACTGCGGCACACTACTCACACTTAAAAACCTTGAAAAAACACCCCCCATAGATATAAACTGTTTCGACAAAGAAGTTACCATCCTCAACATCAACGCTGAACATACAAATGTCCATGTTATTGTAGACTCTACTACCAACAATAAATGTATATTAGTTACAGTTATGAAACAATTGTTATATGAATAGATAAATGAGAATTTTTCACGAGTACGTAGTTGTTTACGAACTAGTGAAAAATTTTTATTTAACAATCCCAAGAAGTTCGTAGCTCGTGATATTTTTGATAATTTGTATATGTATATGTAGATAATACATACACTTAAGAGAACACTCCACATCGTATAAATATAAGCAAACTGTATACGTATTTCGGCAACGAAGTTACCATCCTCAGTATTAACGCTAAACATTTTAGTTGGTAGTACAGCCTACAATAACTCAGCGATATGTTATATGTTAATTATTTAAACCATCAAATACATTTCATTACAATTTTGTTGCAATATTCTTGTATGCATGTATTTCTTCCCAATCTGTGTGACTAATCACAAACTAGTCTTCATTTCCGTTGTATTTAATCGACGAGCACTAATGAAGCGCCAATTAGCAATTGAAATTGGAGGTTTTGCCGATGACACTTCGTCAATCTGCAACGCTAATCAAGGCGATGCAAATATTCTCTCGATGGCTTAACAATATTAACTCCGACGATCCCCTATATGTACGCAGTTGTGTTAATAACAGACCAGTTACTACCCAACCCTCGTTGAAATTGTTTCGGGAAGGGTGAATAAGAATGATTTGCCCCTTCAATTTACCTATGTACGTACGTATGTACAATAGAATACATACGTTCATAGATGCGTATATGAATGCGCGATGCGTACATTGGAAGTATAAATTATAAAATAGCGCGTTTATTAAAAAAAGGGAAGAACATGGAATCGAAGCACATGCGCCTGTCATAACCATAACGGGCAATACGTGTGTTAACATTAACCGTATTGGTTTAAATAACTCATGAGAACGAGGAAGATTTGTGAGAACTTATTAGGGGATGGATAGTCGAATTGGAAACTCCACGTGATGTATGTACATGATGTTGACTTTGACGGGTGTTTGTATTCAAAGCAATGGCGATCACGTGGAGTTAGTTGGTGCTCGTGTTTCTGGCAGGTGATTTGCGAAAACGTAGTAGGGTGGAGTAAGTAATTAAAATAGTTACATTCAGAAAAAAAATAGTGTTGCCTCGTGAAATTCAGTCCCATAATATAGTAGAGTAAATGACGTAAAATATAAATCAAAATTAAAGCCATAGGCGGTGCATAATTCAGGGGTAATATTATGATTTATTTTGTTTTGACAAATGATTGTCACTTCGCATTTGACAGTTGTAGGGAATGGTTGATGACAATTTGCCACAGAGTATCTAAGGTCCTCACAACGTGTTGAAGTTATTATTTAGTTGTTTTTATTTAAATATTTTATATTTTATCTATGAAGTTGAACATAATGTAGTATAAATGCGTTGTATGAAAAGTTTGTAACAGCACAACTGATTAACATCTGATTATTAAGCAATTACGAAATAACTTATATTCTTGTCTATTTCAGCTTAACTCACACATAGAACTTAACTTAATAGGCCGTCCATCTTTCTTAATCAGCATTACCAACACTAATAAGTAATAAGTCAGCTGGAAACAAATACAATTGGTAGGCATAAATTTTTATTTTATGGCATATTTAACACCAGACGCTTATATTAACCAAGTTAATTTTCTTTTATAGTCTATTGTAACACTGTAAATTACAAGCTTTCCCTAAACTTTCTAATGTAAAATAATTCAAATTTGTCATACCACAAAACCGAAGCGGTGACTATATTCCTTTTTACAGCGAAGTTGCCAATTATTCTGTAATTGATTATAATTACTATCATAGGAAACTGGTCGTAGTAAAAAGTGAAAACTTGCGTTTATCGTGAATAGAAGTAGGTACGTGTTCTTTTTGAAAATTGTTAATATTAATTTGCGGACTGGACAAATAAAAAATTGTTAGTGTAGGACGAAAAGAAAACAATATTACATTGTATACACGAAAATCAATACATAATCCATACAATAATAATGCACTAATAAAATTTAAGAACAAGACAATAATATGTAAAGAAAAATATCATTCATTATGAAAAAATTCACCAGCAAAAATGTCTTTGTATAAGTTGTTGGCGTTGCAGCACATATGTTGAATGGGCGATTTCAACAATAAATCAGTTCTGGCTGGCATTACGCAAAAAGACGAAACATTACGGGAAGAAAGCCGAGGAATATGAAAGTTTATTGCGGAAAGCAGGTAACCACACTCCACCTGACCATGTATTAGTTTATAAAGTTTATAAACGGGCACTATGGAACTCTCTTCTTCCAAAAATACTTTGCAACCGATGGCGCTGTAATAGTAATTTGTAGTTAATATTCCTTACAGGATATACGCCATCAATCTTAAACGAAAGAAACTTCAGAAATCTTCGTTGCACTCTTTCAATAGAATCCTGATAACACTGATAATAGGGATACCATAAAATGGATGCATATTCGAGTTGGCTCACAATATATGTAAAGTATAACGTTCTTAGTAAGTCCGCATCATTGAAGTGCTTCGAAGATCTAATAATAAATCCGAGCATGGCTGCACTAAACAGGCACATTTGGCGAATATGACCTCCAAAAGAGAGCTGACTGTCAAACAGCACCCCCAAGTCCCTGACGGTGTCACGCACAGGAATTTGACGACCACCCACACTGTACGAGAAAGGAATAGCTTTTATCCTACGAGTAAAGGCGACATGAATGCATCTCGCAGGATTCAATATCAGGCTATTCTCCAGTGCCACACAGATACATGATCAATGCATTCCTGAAGCTTGCCGACGTCATTGATGGTGTCAATTGTGGAATACACTTTAACGTCATCGGCATATGCAAGAGTCTCGCATTGTAAGGCCTCTAACAAATTATCTAAAAAGAACACAAAGAACAGCGGTCCCAAATTGGACCCCAATGGTACTCTAGACGTAACAAGAACCTCATGCGATCGGAATCCATTATAATGCACATAACATATTCCGTGTTCCAGATAGGGTTTAATTAAATGTAATAGTTTGGGTGACATGTCAAAGGAGCTCAGTTTGTAGAGGAGAATTTTATGGTCAATAGTGTCAAAGGCCCGCGAAAAATCCATATATACGACGTCAACCTGTCCACCATCATCCAGGACGTAATTGAAGTAAGATTAGTTCTTCCAGATATAAATCCATGTTGTTTCAATGAGATAAATGGCCGAACATTTCGATAAATGGTGTAATACATGAGCTGTTCCAATATTTTAGTGAGGTTTGACAAAATTGATGAATATATTTTGCCCAACGTGAACTCAAAAACAAAAAAGCAACAACAATATACGAAATAGTAAAAACATGAATAACATAGAGATATATTACATATAAAGTAAGTGAAATGAATTAAGTTAATGTATGCATATCTGCTGCCGCCAAAATTATATAAATTTAAATAAATTTAAATTTAGCGCAGTTCCGAATTGAAAACGTCTGTGAAAATAGTGTTGGCATTCCTCGACGAGTGAGCGATGGGATCTCGGAACAAAATATTTGTTCGCTCAGTGAGGAGACCGAAAGTTTGGCATGTTCTTGAAGCCAGTTGAGTACCACAAAACATATTTTCCCAAGAAGATGTGTTCAATCGGTTCTGTTGCTTATCAGATTCGGTACAAACAAGCCGCTTGCTTTACATATTCTTGATTGTAAAGATTCAAATCCGTGCCGTTCTAGTAGATGTTCGTAATCTGTACCACGGTCAGGGAAAACTCCATCCATTTTGAAGGATAAATATTTTATGAATTTTCGTTGGACTCTCTCAATAACGGCACTGTGAAAAGCATAAATTGGATACCACACCGATGATCCATATTCAAGTTTGGCTACCACGAAGGAGTAATGTAAGGATTTAACAGCATTTTTAAAGTCTTGACACATGCGTATTATAAAGCCCAAGGATCTGATGGCCGATTGAGCTGCCTCAAAAATATGCTTAACAAAGTTAAGTTTGCTGTCAAACCTAATTCCCAAATCCTTCACGGTGTCGCTGATGGATAGCGACACCCCATCAACGAAATAGCTAGAGTTGATTCGACTTATTAACAAGTATACACAATACAAGTTTGATTGAATGACTTGAGAGTCGACAATATCATCAATTCTATGAAAGATCTTTATATCGTCTGCATAGGCAAGCACATGGCAGTCAACTGTCTATTCCGTATCCTGTAAGAGAAAACTTTGAAAGCATTGAAAATTTGGATTTACCTAAAGATAACCTTAAACATATAGTTTCTATAGTTTTTTAATTGTTGCTGCCTTTTTGAAATGCTTGATACATGAAATGTTTTTTGTAGGAGACACTATACACTTCGATTCTTGGTTTGAATCATAAGTATAGGATCGACCGTACTTCAAGAAAACAGCAAAAATGATCCAATGATATCTTTGTTGGATATCATGTCATCTAAACCCCCTTTTTGACGTGTTATGGTATAGTTTTCAAATTTACCGCCATGGCAATGGTCACCTGACATACCTCAAAATCAATTTTTGAGTTATTATTATCGATAGAATTTGAATTTAAATCGATAAAATAATGGTTACAAAATTTTTAATAATGAACACAAATATGCATAATACCACTGACTGTTAATAGATTAATATAAGACAGTAAAATGTAAACACGTATCAACTAGGGTTATAATTTTTTAGTGACAAACACTGAGACACGCGTTCTAGATAAAAAAAAGGGCACTGTTTACTTCGTTTTTATTGCTGGTTATATAAAATAGTGTGTATGTTCAGAATGTTTAGAATATTTGTTTTTCTGTGGAAAATGGAGATTATGTTCAATAAATTATTAATAAAATGTACATCATTTTGAGAAGATAGGTTACTGTGACTTCTTTTATTAAATCTCTGAGTTGTAATTAATTTAACTAACATAAATAGGGCATAATTATGTGTGCTATTTTATACTTTTGTCAACTCATACTCTGTATCTGCACAAATAATTTTTTTTTTCAATAAAACTTATTTATTTACTTAACTAATTTTATCCTAGTAAGGAATTTGGAAAAAGAGAATGTATTTTTATTTAACAACTGATTCTTGTATGGCGCAATGTAATATAGAACTGGTAATATAAATTATAATAAACTTCCCTTTTTAAAAATAGATACTAACAGCTGTTAATAAACTTCTTTAACCAGGCAAAACTTATTGTTCTCGAATTCCTTCTGAGAGGCAAAGATTTTTTGTGAATCAACAAAAAAGCCTTAACGATATTAACACACCAGAAGATCTATGACTGGACAATTTTTTCCTGGCACGCCCGAACATCGGCCTACCGCTGTATCATGTCGAGTTAGAGCACAACATCCACGATAGTAAAAAAATCTCCATTATTTTAATCTATAAATCACGATGGGCTAGCTATTGTTTCGAGTATACTCGACGCCATCTGTTTCTCTTTTGATAATTTCTGAAACAGGTGATCTACGCTCGATTTACTTCTCGTATTCGTTACGAAGATAGACAGGTGCGAACCGCGCTCACTACCGAGTTGATTTGATTCGTTCGTGGTAGACGACATTAAATTGATAAAGGCGACCGTGTTCCTCCTGATGGATAGTGGCGTGGTCGTGATAAAAGCGATGATCGTGGGTGATGAATTTTGGGTATACGCTTGGGGTGGAAAAAGGAAGAGATTTTAATGAAACGTGTTATTTTACGATATTAAAAATCGAGGTAAATTGACGGGAATAAAACTGCTTGCACACGTAAATGTGGGGAAACGCATATTTAATTTTTCCGTTTGAATTGTGTCTTGATTAAAGATGCAATGTTTGCAGTAATGGAGTAAGCGAGGCGTATCGTAATATATTAAGGGAATCAATTCCAGCGAATAGTTCGGAAATAATTATTTTATCTGTGCTGGAAAGTATCTGGGTTAATAATTATAGTGAATATATATTTCTTGAAGAATCAATTATTTTTTATTTACATTTAATATATTTCTTATTCAAAGCAAATAATTTTTTTGTTAATTAACTTTCTATTATTACGGGTTTATCGGTTTCAGGTTAAGTAACTGTTGCTAATATTCCGTTTGTGAACTTTAAAGTAAAAGTTGTGGATCATTAGCAAGAATCATTTTTTGACAGGGTATTAATTATGGATTTGTTTTGTTTGTCGTCAATATTTTATTATATTTATGTTTCAAGGTATTAAAATGTTCAAATGGCTTAGATTTATTATAGTGATAAAGTGTATTTTTTACTAGATTGTTTTCTTTTTATTAAGGAAAGCTGTTGTTTGACATCTTTAAGGTAAGTTGTTCAGTTACGTTTAAGTTAGGTTCAAGTGGGGTGTAAATTAGATTTAAGATAAGCGCTCCCTTTTTGGTACATAAGCTCACTTCAATAATAATTAGATTTAAGTTGGATATAAATTAAGTTTAAATTAGGTTCAATTCTCGATTAAGTTAGGTTTAAGCGTATTAAGGAATACATTTTTGGAAGACAAGCGGCTCTTTAATAACAATAAAAATAACATATTTTTCTGCTTATGAACCAGCAATACTGTTACTATATTTAGGTACGAGATTCTCGGTAACTGGTAATGATTCACTTCTACGTCATAGGTGCACATGAATATTAGTTCATTATTCGGTACTATTCCGAATATATACTTGTTTAGATGTTTAGGCCTGAGTAATGGTCAGTAATGTTGGTGTAGGTATCAGGGTATCCAAGGTTGAATCATATATATTACGTGTATATGTATCTGTATATGTATTTACTATTGTTTACCATTATCTACTAGTTACTATGAAACCGTATTGCATTTAACACTCACTCTGTCAGTTCAATCTATCGAGCTCTCAGTTCAATTCAAGTTGTCAGCCCCTGCATAACAGTAGCATCTTTCTAACATAACAATATTTATATGGTATGGAGTGTTTCTAAAGCTGTTAAGTATGAGTGACGAGTTCCAAAGACAAGTCTACACAATTTTATGTATATTAATTTAACAAGAATCATTAAATGGAAATTAAAAAAGCAACAAGTGTTTCTATACGAGTTTCTTGGCATTCTCTGACCAAGTTGGCGTCGACTACACTGATTTTGTAAATGTGCTTTGAAAGAGCTTGTTTCTTATTATTAGAGAAATAGTTCTTTTTGTGCAGATCATCATTCGTTGACATTGAAGCTTGCGTCCAAAAAGCTAATTTTACTACTATATTTTGTCGTATAGTTGCAGAATTTTCCATGTCCATTTTGTGTTTTGTGATAGTTCCTTTTCTTTCCATGGACGAGAACGGGTAGAGCTGAAACGGCGAAAGTGGCGCCATTCTATTCGTCGTCCAAAGACGCTTTTGCTTTGAAAAAGAATGCTGGAAGCCTTTATTTTGTAATAATCCATATTAAATGAAAAATTACTTTGTTTTTCATGTTTTTTATTTACGATCTAGTGACTGCAGTTTCACCACTTTATCTAGTTCTCAAACTGTACCTCTTTTCAATTCCTACACTGCAGTTTCAACACTTTATGTCATTCTTTTCCCTTATGGGAGACACAAGTCTCCGGAAACACTTCAGCGCATTTGCTTTTTGTATTTATCTCCCATTTTGTACCTATGCCCTATTACACCCATTTCCAGATTCCTGTACCCTCTACCAATCTCTACAGGTCCTTGGCCGGTTGCTCTGTATAGTCTTCTGGGTTCATTTTTGGTTTCCCAAAGATTGCCTGTCTTTTAGGGTCCAAGGCCTTGCATTCACACAAGGTGTGGTAAGCGGTCTCTATTGCCCCTTCGAACACTGTCTGCGGCTTGGGTCGTCATTGTTAACCCCAAATTTTCTGTAAGTGTCCTTTGAGTGCGCAATGTCCTCTCAGGAGATCTATTACCGTACGAAGGTAATTTCTACTAAGATTTAATAGTTCGTCAGCCTTTTTTACTGGCTTCTTGATAAAGGTTTTGCCATGACTTTGCCTGGTTGTATTTTTGCAGCATTCTTTATGTTGTTCTTGAATCCACTTTCGTATCTACCCTCGTACCTGGAGTTATCCTGTAAGAAAACCACTTTCTTTCAATTGATCAAAGAAGGCTGCTTTTGGATGAGTGCTGCTTGTACTTGCTGAAGCTGTCCACAATAGGTACATGTTAGCAGTGATGGTTTGGTCCCTTTTTAGACACTCCCAGGGCAGGTCCTCGGCCCACGTATGAAGACGATGATCCTATCTTCGCTAGCTCATGGGCCTTCTCATTGCCTACGATTCCCGAATTTCCAGGCACCCAACAACAAAGTAACTTTACTCAATTCCCGTATGCATTCCCAAGCTAGTATTGATGTCACTTTAAGGTTCCATAGTGCCCCAAGTATCGCCTGACTATGCTTTGCAATGTGATAGTTCCTACCTGCTGATCTGGTCAAGATTTTTCAACCAAAATCAACCACGCTTCAGCATTTTATAGAGTTTCATCTATACATGTGAAGTGTCGCGTTTCTCAAAATTTTAACGGTTTTCCTTAATCTTATATTTACAATTTTAAGCCTTGCAAATACAAAACTGACTTCATAAAATTTTCTACTGGACGTTTCATATTCCACGCTCCTTTGTTCGAACAAATAAATGAATAAATTAAACCGACCCTCACATATAAATGATATCGATATAATTCTAATATAAAATTCACCAACACGCGCCAACATATCTATATGTATATGCGTACGTGGTCAAGAACTTTCATATTAACAGGGCAGACAGACGTTTAGTGCGAATCCATTGTTCGCAGCGTTATAAAGGTGATTTTACCGTGACACTATTAAGACGTACTAAAGACCAACAAGTTCGAGCGCCGCAAATTACTCGATAATAAACGAGTATATCGTTAAAAAGGGATCTACGCAATAAAATTAAGCCACCCGAACCAGTCTCGGACACGTTTCGAAGCTTACGGATCGGTTTTTGCCCGTGAAACGCAGCGCGTGACAGGAGACACCTCTGCAAACGATAGTCGGCGGCCATGACGCGAGTGGGGAGAAGAACTTATGAATTTTTATCGAATATATATCGAATCCAGTGTACGTTCGGATTCCGGGAGCGATCGTCCGGAAGCTGTTATGGCTTTAGATGTGTGTGAAGTCGACTGTGAGGATCCGACACCCCACGTTCGATCATTGAAAGTCCAATGAATATTTGCTGAAGCCTTCCGCTTCGTTGGTAAATATGAATTTAGCGTGGGTCGTTCTGGGGACGCTCATCGTTGGTTTGGTTTGTTTCCGTTTTGCGGTGAAGATTGCGATGTCTGTAATTCGAGTTGAATGTTTTGTTGAATAATACATCAAGGAAATGCATAAGATTTAGGGTCCCTCTATATAAGATTTTGATATAACTGTATTTGTGACGTGATAATGTTATGTATTTCACATTAACTTATCGAATATTGATTTTCTACTGTACCTATAGAATATCGCTAAAATTACTTTGTTTTACCGTTTTATTCACTTTCGGGCGATTGCAGATTCAATACTTTATGTCATTCTGTACCAAAATAAGTATAAAAGCATGAGAACGACAGATAGTGTTGAAGCTGCCGCCACTAGATCGTAATAATAAGTAATTGTTCCTTTTTTTCCATTTAAAATAATTTCGAATTGCTTTTAAATCTCAAATAGATGTTACACTCTCTTATGACATTGAAAAATATAATTCCAGAGTTGTAAGCTCCAGGGTATGTCACAGTCATAGTAAATGAAGGTTGTATCTATATCTGGTGTTGTTTTAATGAAAGTCAGCATTCCTAGGGAATTTATAAATGCAGGAATAGGATTCAGGAATAGAATTTAAGGGTAAAATATTGAATTTTTTAAATATGGGCCTGCATTTAACGATGAACACCAACCACGCATGGTATCACCGATTTCTAAACTTGAAGAAAGCTTGTTGCATGTATGCAGACGATCCCCATATCAATATTTCAAAAAGCATACGACAATATCTCAGCATAATATCAAGAAATCAGGCAGAATGCCGATAATTGGAAGTGTATGCATACAAAAGCAAAACTTTTGACATAGAGATGTTACAGATTTACAGATATTAAATGATGCCAACGCAAATTCAAATTGAAATGCTCAAGGTCCTTTTTGCCTTGTATGAGAAATGTATTCAATATTATCAAAACTTAAAAATAGTTTATTGTTGAAAAACCAATCATACAAAACATTTAGAACTGTGTTTACAGATATTTCAGCGTATCAGTGTAAATAAATATTAGCTACGAACAAGGCTATGTATATCACTAATGCATAAATTAAACAAGGCAGGACCCAATACGGAACCCTGTATTACATTGCAATGCACAGAAAGCCATTCGGAATTATAAACAATAGTTACACCATCAGACAATTCCGTTGTTGAAATACGTATCCTGTTTTTTGTATATATGTGCGGTGTGGAGTATTTTAAAGTTCTTGTCGAGCGTCTACTAGTGCATAGTCTTATCTCTTTTTTATTGGACTTGCACAACAGCCGATTTTTTTAGTACATTGAAAACATATCTCCAAAAGGTTGATTTCTCAAAAACGGATTTTGGAAAAGTTATACTTCATTGTGTTGTAAATTACATAAGCTTTTAAATCAGTTAGTCCTTATTGCAATTTACAAAAAAATGGGGTAGATATCCCTAAAGCTAGAGGATTGAAGATATAAAGTGGCTAAAAGTTGTCCCCCTTCGATCAAAAGTTGACGTGTCTCAGCAATTTTTTAGAAGTATTGATGCTTAAATATTAGGAATGTTTCGTTTATCCATGGACAGACTGTATACATATATGTGTATTGATTCTAGTTACTTACGATCCAAAATTTAGACGTTACACATCAATATAATAGGGCAATTAAAAATAGTTTACTTCTGATGAGTCATTCATTCTAATGCAATTGTAATAGCCCAATAAATCAAATGCAAATTATCCTGATTTGCCTTCCAAAATAATTTGTGAGTGACGAAGCTGCTTTCATTTTGATGTTATTGTAAATTTTAACACAATATTACTTTATTCTATGGTAAATAACTTGGTGATGTTTTTGGTGGTACAATATTAATAGAAGTTGCGTTAATAACTACTAATTCTCTTGTCAGTAGAAATCTTATTTTAATAGATCAAAATAAATAATTTATTGCCAAAATTCCACAGCGTAGAACACGTCTCATATTAACATACATAATTCTATAAAACCAAAACACACATTTTAATATTAAATATTACTAACAAAATAGACAAACAAAAATTATAAATATTATACGTATAGGCTTAAGCCATAAAACAACATATATATAAACAAACACATAGATAAAAATATAGTATATAATAATAAATAATTAAGCATCAAAACTGTATGGTGTATTGAAAAAGTCAGTCAGTGTATTAAAAGATTGAACTAACTGATATTTTTTCAATTTCGTTTTAAATATATGAACAGAGTGATTCCTTAGTTTCTGAGGCAAGTGATTAACTAATCGAATACATCGCCATACTACTTGCCTCTGTATTTTTGACAAATGCGCCTAGGGTGGCAGCAACAGCATATCAGCTTTACCTCTAGTGTTCTGTTCGTGGACACGTTCGAATTTGTCAAAGAAGTTATAATTGTTTTTAACGAACACAGCTGATTCCAGTATGTATATACAAGGCAAAGTGCGTAAGTATTTTTAAATAGCAACTTATATGAGTCTCTACTTTTTAGTTGAAACACTGCCCTCAAACAGAGCCTTCTGTAGCACAAATGCCCTCTGTACATTCACGGCACCACCCGAAAAGATGACACTGTACTGCAACCGGGATTGCACACACGCGTGATAAACACTTAAGGATGTTTCAATGTTCACACTCAGAGATCACCCTTAGACCGTAACACAGATCCCTAATCGTCCTTGAAGACTTTGAATATGTGAAGCCCAGGACAGAATACTATCAATGACAACACCAAGTAAGCGAGCATGGTCTACGCAGGTAAGTAACTCACCCTTATGCTCAATATTTAGGTCTTTAAGCTGTTCGTTGATGGGAAGAATGTGCGTCTTCTAGGTGTTTAAGGTTAAATTATTTTAAGGAACATTAAAAGTGCCAAAAACAATTAACCGTAAAAAGTGCTATTAGCAATGAAAGTGGCTTTAGCATTCGGAGGGATGACGCTTGGTAGGCAGAAACTCGAGTCCATCTTTAATGCTTGTACCCCTTTCATTGCTTTTGCTAGTATAGTGATTCCAGCAATAAACCATGCGCCTTTAATGGCATTTTTTACGGTGAGTTAAATTACTTTGTTCAAACCATTCATCCATAGTCCGGAAATTGAATTCTAACTTATTTTTAAGATGTTCGCATGTC
Organism: Osmoderma eremita; assembly: GCA_031763485.1. Taxonomy (NCBI): domain Eukaryota; kingdom Metazoa; phylum Arthropoda; class Insecta; order Coleoptera; family Scarabaeidae; genus Osmoderma; species Osmoderma eremita. The sequence goes on along the minus strand of JARFOC010001273.1, from coordinate 186,091 downwards.
TGTTCCCGTATAGCCACCACCTCTGATAGGTCATTGACATATAATAAAAAGAGCAATGGTCCAATAACGGAGCTCTGGGGCACCCCGTGTAACGTTGTTTTCCAAGCCGATGTAATTTGGATCCCAATTGAATGACAGGCAGCCACACATTGATTTCTGTTTCTTAAATATGATTGGATTAAATCCCGGAGCACGCCTCTGAAGCCCGTCATCTCCAGCTTTTGGAGAAGGAAATCATGGTGAAGGCAGTCGAAGGCTTTCGCAAGATCCATCAGAGCACAGACGGTTAATACCTTATTGCTGAGACCAGATGTAATTTCTTCTAACAGTTGGAAAGTTGCACGTGCTGTAGAGCTCTTCTTCAAATAAACCATTTTGATTATCGTGGAAAATGTTGTTTTGATAAAAAGTTGAGCATTCTGTTATACGTCAGCACCTCAATGATGTTTGAAATGGTAGATGCCAAAGATATTGGCCTATAATTATCAAAATCTCATTTCTTGTGAAGAGGCTTTATAATTGTTGATTTCAACATTTCAGGGAACGTGCCGTGCTGGAAATAGATGTTCATAATGTGGGCCAAAGGAACCGCAAACTGCTTCGAGCTGTACCTCAACAGCTAAGCCGATATGCCGCCGACAACGGTTGCTTTAACATAAAATAATAATGGAATTAGTTTACATTGATGACAATAGTGGGTTTGAAATGAAATGTATGACGTACTATGAGTACATAAACAGCAGCATCGGAATGAAATTCAACATAAAAATAATTTCTACATACATAAATTATGATACATGAATTTCCAAATATACCACTTCCACATTCGACACCCGAGAGGGTGCGTTGTACAACATAAATTCTGCCGTTACCACCACGTCTGTATGCTTTGGAAATTTAAATTTATTAAAGGAGAAAACTACACTCCAGCCCGTTTAATATATTATGTCAACTGGGAAAAAGTTTGTAAATCACGGGGTTGGCTGTTCAAACAAGCTAAACCTGTTACGGTTACGGCAGCCGAATTTTAAAATTATTTATTAAGATCGGGGAGAACGCTCTGAAAATAGTGCAGCAAGCACGTTTTCGCCGTAGGAACCAGTTTCGAATTTTGATTCGCCGTTGCGTTTCTGTAGATTTCTTAGTGAAAATTGAATAACTTTTGTTATACGAAATGAGTTCGTGTGTGATTTATTCATAGTAGTCTGTTTGGTTTCGGATTCTCTCGTAGGGGTTATAAATAAGCAGACAGGATAGAAGAATTATGTCCAGATGGATAATAGATTAAACAAACTATGCGTGTGGTACTAGGATATACCGTGCTCTTTTTGTAACACCTATGTGTAGTGTATCATACACAACCAGTTATACGTTAACGCGTCGTTAGTGTAGATCTATGGGCAGTGCAATTACGAAAGATATAACTACGATAATTGCAAATATGAAATAAGATAGTAAAAGAATGGTAAAATATATACAGGTGATGGGATAGCATGAACAAAGTTTATATTTGAATTTATCACATTCCGTGATATATGAATTGTCATAGAATTTCAGATATCGCAGATACAAACTCATAATTCTAAATGTCAAAAATATAATCCATCATCTATGAAAGGCACTTACTTGTAAATTTAGAACTTTTTCTTTGTGTAGAAAATAAACCATTCGCCTAGTACCGTGAAAGCACTTCAAATTAAATCGTTCCAGTGTAAATCACCCGCCCAGCGCCGTCACAAAAGCTCGGTCCAGTTCCGGTGCGCAACCAACGGATATTATTATCGTGCACCGTTCATTACCGTAAGTGTGTTAGGGTTACTAACCGTTCAGATAACATATCTAAAATAATTACCCACTCGTCTAATGCAAATGCATAGAATAGAACCTAATGGAATTGTAAATGAATTGCGGAATAAATGGAGAATTGAAATTGTAAGATGGGGAATTTCAGTTTATTTTTTCAGCCGTCCATAGATACGTAATTTTGACAGGTCCTATATTTGGCTTTGTTGCCTAAGGCAACGTAAGAAGTGCGGATTTGTAATTTCTACATCGGGGGCCACTTCAGATTGATATACTCAGGCGTCTATCGTAACTAATACAAGATAAATACCCGGGTAATATTGTGGATGTTAGGCCTATACAAACATTAGAAGTATCTGACGTGTTCTGTTGATGTGGGGTTGTGAAAATATTGTAGAATAAATCTGTATTTGGTCGCCGAAGGCGATAAACGATGTGAGTGATAGAATAATCAAATATTTCCTAAGTTTATTTTGCTATTAAATGGTTAGCTATAGCAATAGAGAACAATAGAGGATGTACAGACCGTAATTCTAAGTAAGCACGAATTATACTAGAACAAATGATGAAAATAATATGCATAGTAGTATACATCAATTGCATTGATTTCGAGCGAGCCTTTGACACTACAGAGAGAGCTCTAATGTGAATGGTTTTAAAACAATACGGAATACCAGAGAGAAATATAAGAATAATTAAGCTCTTCTCTGATGACAGTACAACAAGACTGGAACGTGAAAGACATCTTACGGATTCACATACAAAAAGGGCTCATACAAGTGTGGGACCCTAATTATAATAGTGCTGGATTGGATTATGAGGGATGTACAAAGGAGATATTTTTGGAAAATTATGTGATCTAAAATTCGCAGACTACTTGTGCTTGATATCTTCAAATAAACAACAAATGCAACAACTGACAACTAGCCGCAATCTTAATTAGTTAATAGATTTTGAATCCTATTGTGGATACAAAATCAACTTAGAGAAAATACCATCGAATGTAAATGAGAATACAGACAATAAAATTTACATAGAACTAAGTAAAAGCTTTTTCGAGATAATGTAAAAGGTGTACTGTTATAGGGCTTTCAAACATGGAAAATTCCACCGATTTGCTTCAGACATTCGTAAATCGATGGCTCCAAACTATATGTCGAATCTTCTGGCCCAAAAAAAATCAAAAATAATGAATTATGGAAATAAGGATCCCTATTACGAAACCTAAATGGAGATAGGATACACACTACAAGAACCAACTACGAACACAGTAAGATAAGGTATAAGTTACAATATTTCAGAAAATACAAAAAATAGGTCATTAAATATGTGTAAAGTTCAAAATAAACTACTTGCTTGGGGTGGTGATATCATCCGCCTGGACGATCGATCGCGCCTTCCACCTCAGCCACTTGGTCCAATTGTGGAGACAAAATGAACTAAAAAGATTCAAAAAGAACTATAGCGAACTAATCTCACGTGGAATGAAAACATAAGAATAACCAAAAACAGGGGACAATGGTGAGTTTTGGTTAACAGAGTAGCCGGCTGTGTGTGAGATCAACACCCTCACCACAATAGTGTCAAAACAGGAAGCTTAGATTATTATTTTAATTTAAATCTGCATTATAGCTTGTTTATTTGGATGTATATGTGTATGATGTTCAATTATATCAGAAATAGGTTTTAGCCTATGCCAGTGATACTTAGTCTGTCTTGGTAGGGGAAACCTAGTCAATCTAAGAAATGTGTAATGGAGCCCCAAGACTTTCCTTTTATTACAGCAATGTACATGCAAATTATAGTCCCTATTGAGATGTCTAGTGGAGCCCCAGGACTCCGTAGAGCATAGTTTGAGAACCACTAGTCCAAGTTATTCTTTCTAAGCTTTTTCGCTTTATTTTATCAACTTCTCTTTTTCTTCTATCCCCAACTATGTCATTTGACTGCTGATATAATGGGCAATATATTTACCTAAATCAGAGATATTTCATTTCTACTGTGTCTGCTGATACTGTTTTCTTTCGGGCCAAGCCACTCTTTCCTATGATTCTATTTTTTTCTCTCTTTTGTTAATTTCTCCAACTTTTGTATTTTCCCTAAATATAACTTATTCCTTTTCTTGCAAATGCAATTGAAGATGGCATTTAGGGTATCTTTTACTTAATCTCCTATATCAATTTAATTAAAGAATTTTTTGCCCTGTATTTGCCCTTTCTTCGTTTTGTCTTCTTCTGTCGTCTACCCATGCAACCAGTGTTTGAAAATCCTCTTACAGTTGCAACACCTCGCTTCGTTTGACTATGAATTTGGTTTTGATCAAGTATTAAAGGAAATGTAGAAAATGAAAATAAATTTTTTTAAAAGACACATGAACTTTATACATATGTTACTGTATCTAAAAACAAATCTTGAGCAATGTACAGATGAGTCCATTTCATTTTTACTTCAATCATATTCCAAAAAAAGTTACAAGTAACTTGGAGTAGAAATTTTTTATTCTTTCCTTTTTTGCTATTTATTTTATCAGCAAAGTTTTGAAAGCAATTTGGTTATATTCTTTTCCTAGCCACCTACAAACCCATCCATTGAAAGAAAGCATACCAGAAATCTAGTTTATAATTATCTATAATTAGCGAATGATTCCTCAAATATACTTTAAGAAATTGTATTGCTAGACATTCAATGATTATATAAACAGAGAAATTTTTAAGATTCCATACAATTAATTTACCAAGTGCCCAAAAAAATAAAATTAATTATACATTTCCACACGTTCAAAGTGATGTGTAGAAATTTTTTTTTTAAAACTTGGACACAAACATTTTTTTACGGTACATATAGAAATAGGCCGTTTAGAAAATCCTTTTTGAAACGCAAATAGTTACAAACACGGCAATTTTACGTGAATTACCTCCACTATTAAGTATTAAATTCTACCGTGAAATCTGGAACATAACGCCGACAGTAGCTATTCCAAACAGTTGCTACAGTAAACATAATACCACGCCTACCACCTACAACGTATGTCTTATTATTAAATAAAAATTGTGTAACTCACGAAGACTTGACCCAACGAGGAAATCGAGGCGGCCAAATCGCACCGACACAATTTTCGATGGATCACCATAATTTTTTAAAATTCGACACACGATTCGGACACGCTTTCTATGCCATCGTAAAGCGCTCGTCGGATCACGTACCGAAGGTGAATTTCGGGTCAAGTTAATGGGGCACGGAGCAGAATTTGCTATTGTTAACAATTCCCCTTGTAAGTTGTAAAAATTTCCTCAGCATGTTTCTGACACGTAAAGCGGAAAAATTGCTTTAAAAGCAGAATAAGATATGAATTGAGTATTGCATTTTCGAGGTGGATTTGCATTGGACAATGGTCAAATAGCCTGCCTTATTCCTTATCATAGTTAAACACAATTATTTAAATATTTTGTTTTCTTCTCAATATTAAATAACAACGGACCAAGCAGAGGCGGATTTAGTTTATTGGGGGCCCCTAACAGTAAAAATTTTGAGGCCCTTACCCCTCGTAATGGTGACTTTTCCGAAAAGATTTCACTACCAGACTTCTACGACTACGAAGATGCCAGAGCAGAAGAACTATGAACCAGCAATACAAGAGGGTGTTAACTGTAACTCTACTCAAACTTTTATCAGCTTTCGTTTTACATGCGCTTCACTTCAGTTGTGACGTCAACTGAAGTATCACGGAAATGCCGCTATAATAGTAAAACGCAAATTAAAACGAACGTTGAACTGAAGTGAAGCAAAATTTCTGAAGCGTATGTAAAACGAAAGCTACTTTAGTCTACCAACTAAAATAATGAAAAAGGTTCATATACATGTATGTCCGAAAAGGATGAAAGTTAATATCTTGTCTATTGTAAATAATAAAACTCAACCTTTCAAGAATTCTACATAAATTTGCGTCTAGATTTCTCTTTGGCAAACTCATCAATTATTTTTGTGGTATCTATTTTATCCAAAATTTCTTGCTCTGTGTATAGTAATGCTATGTTGTTCAATCTGTCTTTTCAGTTTTTAACACGTGTTAAGACCGAAAAGGATCTTTCACCTGACGTACTTGACACTGGCATCGTTAAAAATATTTTTAAAATTATCTCTACACTAGGAAAAGTTGAAGACATTTCTTTTGCAGCTCGATATATTTGTGGTGTGGTTTTGGTATCATCTTTTTTTTCTTGTAGAAATAGTAAGAACTGAACCAGTTCGTCGTCAAAATTGGAAATATCAATGTCATTTTTGTAAATTTGCTTCAATTTTTTTATTTCACTATTCCTTCTGTTGAAATTGCTTGATCGGATAATACCCTAAAGGGTGCGATATTAGCTTCATATACCAGATTTCTTCTGCCCTGGTGCTATCGCATGCGACATAAAATGATTGGGCAATAAAATTTTCTCTTCGTGAAAATTCGTGATCGAGTTCTTTGCGTTCATCAAACAATATTTTTCTCTTTTGTATCCTACGAACGTGGCAATCTTCTTCATCGAGTGATAGTCTTGATATCTCAGCTGCTTCTCTTTCCACATTTTCAAATCCTTCTCGAAAATGTCCGATAAAATTTTCAAGTGACCTTAGTAGAGCGGATACTTTAAAGATTTCGGACTCCATTGATTGCAGGGATTTGCTAACACCATTTATCCTTTGTAGGATGGTATTCCAGATTACTGTCATCAGGGTGGTTTCATATTTCCTCATTGTTTTCAGAAGAGAAGTTGCTTCAACTATTGTAATCTTTTCTTCTTCTTTGGATGTGCAGATTTCAGTCAAAGTCTCTTTTATATGAGTGTAACCAAGTTTAATAGCTCGTATGGCATCTGCTCTTCCTGACACCGTGTGTCTGAAACCCTTTTTACTGATACAGCATGTTCACATTTCTCCAACTTTCTGTGCAAAACTTGCCAGCGCGTTGACGCAGAAAAAAATGTGAATAATTTTTGTATAAACATGAAATATTGAATTGCAGCAAAATTATGATTACAATTTAACATATTTGGAATATTGGAAATTCGGTGAAATAAGCATAAAACATAAAAAAATTGTGATATTAAACGTTGATAAGTACACTCGTGGCCACATAGTTTATAGTTTCCGACCTAAAATCGAGAACTCCAATATTTTCAACGTTAACAGTGTAGAAGGGTACCAGATGTTCGACTGCTATTTACATAAACAAGTATTTATTTGAGGT
>JARFOC010001273.1:132190-165822 GCA_031763485.1 Osmoderma eremita | reverse complement strand
AGAAAAGAAAGAGATTTTTACGGGACCTGTCACAATGTAACCCTATGTGTCACAAAGTAGCCCCACTTTACGGTAGTTGTCTTTCCCCGAATTTTTAAAAGAATTCAAATGACGAACTAAGGTTGCAAATTTTACATTATACACCTTTCAAGCTTCCCTAATGGAAATCTTTTGTCCTCCGGGAGCACTAATAGCTTCTATGGCATGTTTTTACCTCCGGGTTGACAGGATCACGCTTTTTCCCCGTTTTACTTCTTGGCATGGTTATCTGAAGCAAGTGAAACACAAACATTACCATCCTGTACCTTGGATCACCGATCCAAGGTACAGGATGGATGTGTTTGTAATCTCAGGCACAAGAGGGAGCAGTTTTAGCGCGAAGACGCTGTCACTAGTTTTAGGTTATGTTTAAAATTACAAACAACCTGTTATTGTACTCACCAGAATATCTACAATAATCAGAGTTAAATAGCGGTCAATATAAACGTCATCAACTGGATTTGACTTTCTTTACTTTTCACACTCGCATATGAACTTTTAAAACAATACTTCACAGAACGCATTCCAGTAGTAGCGGTCAGAACCACGCTGCACTTTAATAAGCGGTGCTTGAACTGATTTGGTATATAACCACGAGATGGTGGCCTATGTCGAATAACAGTGAGTTGATCCAAGGTACATTATATCTAAGGTACAACGGTCTCCCGTACAACAATATTTTCTGAATTTCATTCGGAAACATTTTTCTCGTCATTAGTAGTATCAAATGGGTGAATTTATAGTAAAAATAATACATGTACAATAAACCATAGGTCTGTAACGCCATTTATCGGTTAATTGTTTTAGGATGTTCACATTTTGAAAAATGTTAAAATTGCAATGTATTTTATAACAGGATTCGTTTATTTTTGAATATGGATTTGTATGGATACTATTACCACGTAATTGTTTGAATTGAAATCTGTCTGCTTCTAAGCACAGTTGCAATTTACGAGCTATGGTCTGCACTACTCGTTCGAGCATTCTGGTGTAATTTGTAATACTGTTGCGTTAATTCTGTCCCTAACTTCGTCTCAGCGTCTCGAAGAATTGTTGCATAAACTTTCCCTTGTACGGAACCCCAAACAAAAATGTCTAAAGCATTAAGATCGAGAGAGATCGCAACCCACTGGCCGCTACCAATTCATCTGTTTGAGAAGTGTTCATCCAATCACTCTCTTACATTACGACCAGAGTGAACAGAAGCTCTATTATGCATGTAAATCATGTTATGGCGTATGTTTAACGCCATTTCGTCATTAACTTGTTCCAATACATTGAGGTACCCATTGCCATTAAGACAATTCGATTGATAAATTGGCCCAACGATCTATTATGCCCATGCAGGCGTTAACGGAAAACTTTCTTTGGTGACCATATTCCAGGAATTTTGTTTTTGATTTAAACATTGTTCTAGAACGTTGCCAAATGTGTTTTTCGTACGAGAATTAAATAGAAAAAAACGATATTAAAAAATGTTTATTCTAAATTTCGGGAATCTCCATCAACAGATATCGAATAATCGAACAATGTGGACTAAAAGTCCGAACTTAGAGAATCTCGTGAAGGCATTTATACACGCCCTATATAATACTAAGGCGCGAACCTTGTATATCATCCTTGTATATTTTACGATGCAAAATGAGTAATTCATTTAATTCAAACTTCTCATGGAGTAATCTATTTTCTAAATCAATGTCTTATTACCACAAAAGCCATTAACATCAGTTCCTTACTAAAGTAACGTATTTACCTTCTTCGGATATAAAATTCTCCCAATTAATTGTGTCTTTTGCTTCAGTTCAGATATCACTGACAATTGACAATAAATACATACAAAATATAATGGCACTTTCAATAAACTAGTTTCGCTATGTTATATCTGAAGAAGATAAAGATATATTTTGTTCATTATGAACATAAATCTAGCCTGTAAGATTCTAATACTCGTTAGCTTGTAAGAAAATATTTCTATGCTTCCTTTAAGGTACTATCTCTAAGTATAGTATTCCTATTTTCAAATCTATCAGGGATTGAATGAACGTACTGATTTCTTTTCTTATTTGTCCTAATGATAGTTAACTGAATCCCCGTGATTTTTAGAGTTTTAATCTTTACTTTAGAACGATAAGACTTTATGTATTATTACAAAGTGATTTTTTTTTATATTTATCTTCTGATAACTTCCCATATTATAATGATTATTATCGTAGTTGTTAGTTAGATTTAATTTTGTTAACATCTTACATATTAAAAGAGATATAATAATCATTGCCCGGTGATTTTAGGTCCGGAACGTAAAATGACCTTTCATAAATCCTCTTTACAATTGGACGTCTAGGGAGGATGTGAGTTTTTGTGTAATAATAATGTATGTCTTACAGTGGCGGCTCGTAGTTCTTTTCAGTTGGTGGGCAGTCTATCGTTACCACTTAAATAACAAGGCCGGAGCGCTAAGGTGTGGCGTCACTACAAAAAGGTGTTGGTAAATACATGGGTGGCATTTTACTCTGAAATATTAGTTTTATTAGCAGCAGCGACTCCTGAGTATTTTTAAGGGGTGGAGAGAACTAGGCAAAAACACTGAATATTTATTATTATTATCATTACTAAAAAATAAATTAAATTTAAGTGTCTCAAAATTTTCATGTTCTTTAATTATGATTGAGTTGCTTATCCCACCAGTATTAGATGCAGGTGGCTCGAGCAGCAGTAAAGATGGGAGAAAAAAACCTAAAACCGCCGGGCAGTATTAATAAAACTTCTTATTTATGTTGCGTCAAGATACATCTTGAGCAAACCCAGTCGATTTCTGTAACGAGTTACTCCGATGTTAAACGTCAAAAAGTGACATATTCTACATTATTTTAAATTGATATTTGTCCCGATTTATCCCTAATACAAATGTTATGTACATATCGTATTAATAACAATGATATTGATAAAACTACTTCGATAATCAAACAAAAAAAGGGAAATATGCAAAGTTCCTGGTAATTAATTAGAAAATAGTTTTTTGTACAAGATTGTATTCATATTTTTTATTACTATCGTGGGAGCTACCATCATTAGCATGCATTTTTTAAGCGACAGTGGTGTGATTCTGTCGTTTAAAAGATTAATCGTAGCAATATACGCCAAGTACAAAGTGTTACTGTTCAAATGTGTAGATTTAAATATTATATTTGGACTGATTTTATTATACATATGTGTAAACCCTGTCACGTGACGTTAAAACTAGCTGCAATATTTTTATCGTATCTATAAGTATCGTATGTGCCGATTTGATTGCTTTCTGTAGCCCTTGATTATCTTAATGGCGTCTAATATGACTGTATTATTTGAAATACCCATTTGTCCTGTGTTTATTTTGAAAAAGTTACTGTTTTTTTTCAAAGTAAATAGGGAGCGTTTGGGTAGACCGAGGAGAGAGATATAGACATTTATAGTACTGTTCTCTTTTTTTTTTTTTTCGTTTTAGTTGTTTGATCTCAAAATTTTAGACTCCATCTTTTTGTATAGATATATTTTGTGAACGTGTATCAATACTATTTAAATAAAAATATTTATTATATTAATTTATTTCTCAATATATATGGATTGATGGATTGCTTTCAAAATATTTGTCCATTGATCATTTTCGGAGGACCGATTTAATTCGAAAACAACGGTTTTTCGACGAAAACAATTTGTGATTACCTAATATTACACGTAGGATGCGCGATTCATCCATTCTTCTCCGCATTGACTCATGAACTCTCAGAAATACCAGTGCTGTTTCTTATTGCATTACACCCATCAACTATCCAATGTTTCAAATCTACATTTTCCCCTTCCAGTAGTGTAAATTGAAGATTTGAGATGGCTCTTGTTAGGTCTTGATATGCTGCATTTAAAAACTCACGAGCTACTATTGTAAAATGCGTTGGTGTGCACAAACCACATAGTTTCTCGTTCCTCTAAAAAGTCGGGTAACAAGTGTTCCAAAAAATTTCGATATTTCTCACGGCTAAGTCCTCGCTCAATGTAAACTAATGTTGAAAATGGTCTTTGCTTACTTCTGTAAGTTTTTTTTAAAGATCACATGGTTATTGTGAAAATTATTGCGTTTCTGGCGAAATCTGCTTCAACGGTAAAGAGAATAGCCAATAGTAGTAGAAGGAATTGAACCAATACTCGTAGAAGCCATTTACGAAATGCAATACTCCGAGGAAATACGAAGGCCGTCTCTTAAGTATTCACAAACGACCACTAGGTGCGGCTATTGAAATATGTCATTACTAATTTTCGTAAAATTCGACATTTATTGTGTAAAAAATTTCACGGGAAACTTTTCGTTTGCTTTGTATTTTGAAATGTGGTGTGAGAACCCTAATGGCTTTCTTCTGCAGCACAAATACCCTATGCGCATCCGTCGACATTCCCCAAAATACGATGCCATAGGATAGAAGGGAGTGGAAGTATGAGAAGTAGACCGTGTTAGCTGCCCCATAAATCGCCGTATGTTTGATCCATCTTAAAGGGTATAGCGGAACCGATAGCCTGCTACACAGCTTGTCTACGTGGTGATGCCATTTTAAATCACTATCAATGGAACTCCACATCCGATGATGTACCACAACGAGCGGGAAATGTAATAGTTTTTGCTTAGTCAATGTTTATTTTCAAGTTTGCGGTAAACCAACGCTCCGCTCTGCATTTTCCATTACTTTCTGGGAGCAGCAAAGGATCACGCGGCCCGACGTTGGATGGAAGATCGTTGGCGCAAATTAAGAACAGAAAAGGTCCCAGAATTGGGCCTTGGAACACCCCACACTTGATTTCTCCAAGAGAGAATCGTGAAGCGCTCCAGTTTGTCAGCTGCACCCAGCAAAGTAAGATTTTATGAGCTCCATTCTCCAAAAATAAATCATGATTCACGGTATCAAAATCATTCGATAGATCTAAAAGTGTCCTCTGAGTCCATTCACCAGAATCGAAAGCATCGCGAATCTGTCAGACAATTTGTGATATCCCACTGATTGTCGAGCGAGTCCTATAGCGGTGCTGTTTTGATGACAGATAGTTGTCCGCAATCTAGATGCGATTGCCTGTGCAAGCATCTTTGATAAAGATGGCAGAATGCTAATGCATAGTTTTGACACTCGTTCTTGTTTTATTTTTTGTATACTGGAATAACGTTCCCTACTTTAAACACGCTAAGAAACACTCCTTGTTGCACGCAATTATTGAACATTATTGCCAGCGGTTTGTCCAAACACTTCATCAAACTTGTTGAAATCCTGTATACATCGTTTGTGCCTTTGCTTTCAGATGTTTTATAATTTTTCTGTATCTCCTCTGGAGTAACCCGAGTAAAGAAAAATGATTTAATGCTATCCAATTTTCGGTTACGCAGGAGATTTGAAACTCAATGGTCGCTATGTACACGGATGTCTCACAGCAATCTTGTTTAAGGCATCAGTCGATAAAATACAGTTGAAATCGCTATTACTTGAGTGGGATTGAATTTCATTATTGATTACAGCCTCTCTTTGTAGTTTTTGTGACTACGGCCCACGCATGTAGCGTATTTTTTAAATTAACTATATTACGGTTAACAACATTGTGACCCTTTTTCTTCAGTCAATTGTATCAGCCTAGTAGTATATGTACAAATATCTCGCCTTTAAGTACTGTATTTTAAAACTGGCGCTTCGTAATTACCTTGCGTCTTAGTATATATTGCACTCACATTAGCGCTGTTAGCATATTACTGTGTAACTCACTGTTGTAGGTGCGGATTTTTTTATTTGTGGGATCAATCTTCACAAACATTAGAGTTACTCAATTGTCACAAAAATAAGAAAACACGTTATCGAATTTACTAAAAGATACAGTAGCCAGTGTAGGGTATGTGTCTTTGCCTATGGCGCAACGTCTTTATATATCAGCGGTTCACCGTTTTGTATCCGATTTAGGGAATTTTATCTACTGGGACTGTCATCTTTTGCACAGTTTGCTAAGTAGGGCTGCCAACTGTTTTACCTGATCCCCATAGGCTGCGCGCGCAGTCCTGGTAAATTGAGAAAGGTCCACTTGCACCAATAACCAATGACGGACACATAAAATAAATGGTCAAAAATAAAGTATATGTACTCAAACACTTACCGCATTAAGAGTCTTCCGTTCAATCACAAAGCGAATGTATATTAAATAATTTAGGTTCGACATTTCTGCTAGAAATTGTGTAACTTGTCCAGCATTGGTCGTTTTCGCGACGTAGGCAACATTTTTAAAACAAACGTAGAACCACGAAATAGTATTTATGCCAGCGCAGATGTATACACAACAGACTTGGTTGAGACTCGCAGTTGTACTAAAAGTTGTATCGAATCTCCACAACTGCCCGTTGGCGCCAGTGAGCAACTCTAAACATCATATCCGCACCTTAAATTCTTTATATCACAAACAAATCTTAAATTTAAAAACGTGCCCTACTATTATTGTGATTTTTAATGTTGGTTGAAAAATTAAAGTAAGTTAAATTAAAGTTATTTTTTTTATTGTTTTTATTTAATTTTAGGTACTCCAGAAGTACAATTTGTATCACACGAACATACATACTGTGGTGTAAAAGCATCGTTTACATGTATAATAATATATATTTCTATAGCAAATTCAGTATAAATCAACATATTGAAATATATTACAAAAAGACATAGAAAACAAAAAAATAAAAATCATATATAACAACATATTACACGAATGTGAATAGAAATAAATCGAATATTTGTTTTTTCTTATAGAAAATCGAAATAAAATTATTACATAATTAGGACTATACTACACTAAATTGTATATTAAAATGTGACTGTTCCGAATACACTACTCGAAATACATAGATACACAAATATAATAACATAAGAGACAGCTTGCGACCACTTTAGTATTTTATATGCAAATAAATATATAATACAATATACAAATACCAATAATTGTATTTATTACCTCGACTTTTAATTTTCTTAAGTGTCAAGGGTGAAAATATATATAACTAAGGTAATAAGAGTGAATATAATTCACGCATTAAAATTACTAGACTCTTAAATAGTAGATAATATCAATGTTATTAATGGCACAGCTTCCATAGAGCAAAACAAGTCTTCCTCTGTTTTTTACTTGGAAATAATTTTTACTTACAAACTAGGAATCTATCTTTTCCGGTATAAATTAATATATTGAATAAGTATTAAATTTTAAAATTGAATACTTATCAACAGTACGAGAGTTTGATTGGTTGACATACAAAAATGAATTTTAAAAGGAAGCAAATTCAATAGATATATATATACATCGACTGTAGTGTCTTCATCTGCCTTACGAAATCCACAATAATACAAAATACTCCACAAAATTACTTTGTATATCATAAAAAAATACATTATTACATCTTTGAAAGGTTTACATATACAAACGACATACATTTCATTACTTTTACCATTTTAGATCGAGCAGAATTTAATCATTTCTCAAGTTTTCAATCGGAAACAACTTCATTCATATTTTATTCCATAAATAATAAAATCACAGTGTTAAGTGCAAGAGTTTTTCGTTTCTTTTTTTAAATATTTGGTAATGTTTAGTGTACAATATACGTGGATGTGGGACACAGTTTTGGTTTTAACACCTAAGAATTGGTAGTACGATAGGTTAACATCGAATAATTTTTTTTGTTTAAGTTAGGTACCTATATTTACGGTAGAACAGATAGTTTTCTATATATTCTTCATAGAAATTGGAAAATTAAAATGTTGCCTTGAATATTAACCAGTTTCTATACGATACAAATTAGTTTCAAACAGTTTGAAGAATGCTACGTGCAAAAATCATTAAACCAAAAATTAAAAACGGTATAAATTTGCTGTGTTTTAGATTGTGTGCATAGTATTTCTGTTACACAAGCAATAGCCTATCTCTTTATTATAATAACGAAGATACCGCGCACAAAAATCTAGAACACTCAGTAACGCTTGCAATAATTTATTAACAAATTAAATCCATTTACGTTGGTCATTTATTTTTTCTAAAACACTTTAATTTTTCCTTTATGAACCACAATTTAAGATATGTCTTACTGTTACCTAGAGTAAGTATGAATTTTTTTTTCAAATATCAAAGTTACGCCCATTCATTTTAAGAATACAGTCTTGGAAAAGATACCTCGGCTTATGATTGGCTGAAATTTGCAACGGATTTACACAGACAAAAATGATATGACATAAATGTGTGTGTGATAAATATCTTGAGATGAATTGAATTTATAATTGAGGCTTTGTGTTTTGCCACAAAGTTTACAACATTGGTTAATCAGTTATTTGTCACAAACTGACAAATAATAATGTTAGCTTATGTTGCTTTAAAATGATTTGTGCATGATTTTGACGAGTCTCATTAATGAACCCAAGCAGCAATATTCAAATTTGCCGCAATTATTTTAGTAACTTCAACATTAAAGCATGAAATTACCTACAATTTTGTATTATACGAATGGGTATTTTAATATCTTTAAGTTGAAGTTACTAAAAATAATTGCGGCAAATTTGAATTTAGCTGCTTGGGAAATAAGTAATTTCAAAGAAAACGAATGGGTTTTTTAAAAAAACTTTCACTAAGAAAAAAATTGTGTTGCAAATTAAAGATTTTGGAATCTTAAAAATGTGACAGTTATTATAATTTGATGTGACACTTCATTGACAGTTATAAAAACATGTGTTACCAAGCAAGTTAATTTGTATTATAAATTCAACTGATCACCCCGTACTTTTTTGGTATGTTTAGTACACGGGGGACGAAGTAAATTATAAGTGGAGTGATACGTTACAGTTTATGATAACTTCACATATTTCATAAATGATAATTATCTATTATTTTAACTAGCTGCTCCTACTAAAATAAATTTGAATTTGCCGCTATTTGTACCCTTATTGCTCCTGTGTGATGCGTACTCAGATCGTGGCGTCCACTACTGTATTCTTAACGTGGACGAAGTAGACTCTAAACTCAATTTTTCTCTTCAATCTTTTATACTAGAAGCTTAAAAATGCTTATCGATCTTATGATAGATGAAATGTGAAAGTGGGAAGATTATTCATACCTAAATTAAATCGAAAATACATAATTAAGGACAGTGAATGAATGAAAAAATATGATTCGTTTAAAATTACTTTACAATCGCTCCTCGTATATTATGATATAAGAATAATCACAAAATATTGGCCAGGCAAAGCGAAATAATCATTTACCCTTTATAATAAATTCTGACGACTTGGTTCAATAATAACCTTAAATTTACATATAAGCATATACAGTAAGTTCCAAAAGTAACGTAACAATATTTTTTTTTTAATCTTAACCTCGAATCATCAACAATTTCACTATTTAAATGTGTAATATAGCTTTTTGAAATTTGGAACTTACCGTATAGAAAATTATCTAATAAATAGACTGTAAATTCATAGAATGTCGATGATAATTTTTATTAACAACAATCGATTAATGCTACTAGAATATAAGTATGACACCTATGAATTTAATTAATTTCAATTTAATGATAATATTCAGTCCTCCATCGACTCTAAATTTCACTACTGTAGAAACGATTCTATTCCTACATTCAACTTTGGTTAGCTACCTCACAGATTACTTTCTTTTTAACTATGATGTGTCGTTTAGTTGGCGTCTTTAGGAGCGTGCCGGTTTTTCTCCAGAATATTTCGTGAATACCGCGAAATTTCAAATAAAAAACGTGCAAATCTCAGTTCCGTACATCCATCTAACTTAGCAGTGTTGGAAAAGAACATATTCCGTATGTAACGAAGATGTCATTCTATTAAGCCCGTTTGACACGATGCTAGATTTGTCAAATTTTCGTACTATATCCATCATACACTTGATACTATACTAGAAAGTCGAGCTAGTTTACTTCATAGATTTGATCCTATTTTTCTATTCAACTTTCTTACTAGAAATGCAATGCGCGTGCGTAAAATATACTGCCAACCCAAATTAGAAAGCTGGAAGCTGTAGAAAGTGTGTTTAGAGTCGTAACATAACCTAAACCCAAAATATACAATGTACTTGAGTTGGCCGTGATATACTGATGAAGTTAACGCCAATGTACTAGTTGGGAACTACAACTTCAAGTATAGGAACAAGTATAGTTTCTAGAAGGACAAATTCGATGACAGCTAGTATCGTGTCAAACGGGCCTTAGCTAATTTATGTTCTTAATGTCAGAGATTATAGAGTTAATGGTAGGAAACGCCCGCAAGTGACCCAAACAAACATGCGACGAGCTTTTACCTTGGTAGTTAGCAGACGAGCCGTATGTGGCGTGCTAGTCGATTTCGTTAATTGCATTAATATAACGCGGCAAATTTGAAAACTTGGTATTTTAATGTCACTGCTGTTAAGGCTAGTATTCGTTATACATATTCTCGTTATTCACGTAGACGTCGAACTTAATAAGATATTTTATTCTTTATTTGTTGTAGTAGTATGGGTTTTATTTATAGATCATTTACAATTATATATTTATAAAATACTTTCGCTCGCAAGGCAGTTCTCTCGTATAATAGGATACGGTGGCTTGAAATAGTAAAAAATTAAAACAAAAGTACCCTAACCACCTTGATGAATGAAGAACTCCAGGATACGTATTTCGGCAACTAAGTTGCCATCCCCAGCAGAATCTACGAAGGAGAATAATGCTAGACGTAGCACCCTGGGAGATATGCACCATACAGAACACCACTTGAATAACACTAATTTCCCGCTTATAATCTATGCCTATACTACTCAATCCTCACGGTTTATTAAGCGTACTTTGTCACGCTCACCTAACCGAACAATTTACTTGATAATAATATGTCTATTATCTAACAGGGCAGGCCTGCAATAATATTGTAACAACATTTACTCATTGTAATTAATTTGGCCTGCCCTGTTATTGTTGTTTGTTTGTATCCTAAAGCAGAGGCTTAACACTACGGCCTTGAAGCCTATTGTATCCACTCTACATTAGGTTTATTGTGTACGTGTGTATCGTGTGTGTGTGTGTGAAGTGTATGGCTTCCTATTGCCTCTCCTTGCCGTAGAGGGTGTTGATTTATCCTCAACACTGAAGGGTACTGATAGGGGTACGTCTGCCCTGTTAGATAATAAACAAGTTATATTCGCTGTAAACATTAGGTCAGCACAAATAAGTGCTTCCGGTGCACCTGACGCGTCCACTAGCCACACATCACGTAATGCAAGCTAGCACATTAGAATTATATAAAAGAGGAACAGCGCTCATTAGATTTAAGTTTATTACGAACCGTTATAGTGTTAACAAGTAGTGAAAACTTCGTAGCTAGTAGTTTCTAATGGAATTATGTAAATCTCTTCCTGTAAAAATCTATAAAAACTTGTTTTAACTTCACCCAAGAGGTAAAGTTGAACTGACATAGATTGTTGCGGTTCGGTGGGCGTGACTAAGTACGCTTAATGAACCAGGACGATCGGCATAGATTATAAACCGGAAATTAGTGATATTATGTGCATATCTCCCAGAGTGCTACCTTTAACATCATTTTCCTTCGCAACGACTTGCTCTTTAGTAAATTACGGAAATTGCGATCATACTTCAGCAATTTTTAAAAATTCAGCAATTTAAGTTTGTACGGTTGTACGAAATGTGACTTACAACCTAGGATCTCTTGGTAGGTTTGAGGAGACGACATTCAGATTTTTAAACTTGTTGTAACAAAACTTACTGTAATGCAATATCCATTTCGACTCATCTTTAAATAGCAAAATCTGCCAAAATACTTTAGCTTTCTATATGACTGTCGATTGATTGAGGTGATGTAATTAACATGGTCGCCAGTAAGCTTCTTCACCTAACATACGAGACGACAGATGGCGCTAGAATCGACGGGCTCGCTACGTTTCCCATCTTTACCTCTATAATCTTTGATTAACGTGACAAATGTTATTACGCATCGATTCATTAAGTTTATCCCGGTAAATCAGAGTTTACGAAAAGACTATTCGATTTTCGTCACGTTCCCGAAGGCAAGTGAAATAATGTGAATAAATTTTTTTTTTACTTGGACACTCGACATAAAGATTTATATAATTTCTTTTGGGAAATATTTGCCTACGATCGATTCGCTTATCTCTTAAATACCTACAGCTTATATTTAGTTAGGCCTTCTAGTTTAGTAACTTTTTTTTTTTGCTAAAAATTTCCCATATTTTGCTTAAATAATTAATTCTATCGGATGTATCTTGTTTAATATCGATTGCAGCATCACCACACGCAGACATTTTAATATTTACACGGGGGGAACTTGAAAATTATTCATTTAATGGTCGGTGTACGCGTTCCGCATTTCTTGAAAGTGTGCGATAGATAGTCGCGTGAAAATCGTTGAAAACATCAGTCGTATTTTAGGTAAAACTCCCTTTAAAAAATAGTTTGATTTTAAATTAATAGATATATCTTTTTTATTATTATTATAAAAAGCGTGCTGTTTCCTAACTTATTTAATATAAATTAATACAAACTTATGATTTAGAATATTCTTGCGATGCCTCTTAGTAAAAATATGGAGATATGTATACGAAAGAAAAAAAAAAGATAAATATCACAACAAAAGACAAAGAGCTATATCGTACACATACAGTTCGTTGCACTGGTTTTTATATTTCTCTAAATAGTATTTTACTTATTATTCGCCTAACGATGCTACGTGCGCCCTAAAAACATAAGCCAATACCGCTATGTAATTCTCTGGACTTCGAGAGCTAATATGTCACCTTGCACATCTAACGACGATAGATGAGACCGAAAGGTATACAAATAGAGAAAAGAAATTGCACTAGTAACACCTATTCAACCGAAATATTGCTCTAATAACGTGATTTAAGAGTACGAACAGAGACGCGAGCCCCTTACTGTTACTACTGCGCTTGCTTCTTGGTCCCCCTTGGCTTTATCATTTCAGAATGGGCCCACATTTCGTCCTCTGTGATGTAGTCGTCGAAGTTTTGAAAGTAATCGATGATTTTGTCGTTCCTCTTGAATGAATACGCACTGAAAGGGTAAATAAACAATGAATACAACAATGAAACGTTCATGCAATCACATTATTTATACACGTAAAGGTTGGAATAAATTCATTTAAAATTCAGACGTTTTTTAATCGAAGGAACGCTTAGAGCCGTCGATTTTTGATTTTAGTTGCCGTTTTTCTGATGATTATTTCATGTATACAGGTTGACCCAAAAACATGTTATGACAGCCCTGCAATTTAAATGGATTTATTCCAACTTTTACGTGCTCACTGTACGTAGTTTTGTTTTGACATGTCCATTCGCCTCTTAGAAAACAGTGCAGGATCTCATGGGATTATTTTTATCCCTTTCTAGTTGCATAATTAACATTACCCTGTTGCATAAAGTTGTCAATATTTTCAAATTTAAGTTACAAACAGCATGTAAATGAAATAACAAAAAAATTAGCTTCAGCAATTTATGTGATAAGGAGAATAATGGACATAGCCACAAGAGAAGCGGCAAAGACAGCGTATTTTGCATTATTCCATTCACATGCAACGTATGGAATACTATTGTGGGGACATACGCCTGAGGCCCATAAGGTTTTCCTCAAACAAAAGGAAGCAGTAAGAATTCTATCAAATGCGAAATATATGGACTCCTGCAGAAATTTATTTAAAAAACAAAACATATTAACATTAACATCTTTATACATTCTACAATGTCTGGAATATGTGCATAAATGAAAGGACCAATTCACACAAGTTATAGAACTGCACAAGCATGACACGAGAGGCAAGAACAAATTCTCAATACCATACCAACGCATAAACAGGACAAGATATGCTGCGAATTATTATGGGTTGAAATTCTATAACCATTTATCTGGTGACATAAAAGAAATGGAAGGGAAGAAATTTAAACTGAAAATAAAGGAGATGCTACTGGCAAAATCAATTTACACCTTTGACGAATATTTTAATATGAAATTTTAAATGTGTTGTAAAAAGTCCCATTTACATTTGTAGTTGTTTTAGTTGTTTAGGGTTGACAATACCAATACATGTATTATGTTGTGGAATTATTATTAAATAAAAAATAAAAAAAAATAAAACAATTTCAATAAAGTGAAATTAGCCACATCACGTTGTATCATCTTATCATGTCATACATTACGTTAATTTGTTATTTTTTATCGCATTCAGTTCTATCCTTCCGTATTTATTCTATTTCTTGCGATCTCTTGGTCTAATATTTAATAATCATTTATTAATGCATAAGATAATACCATGTATCAGGCATACTACATATAGTTCTATGAATGAAACAGCCGACTTTTGACAGCCACAATGTTAAAATCATACCAACACAACCAAACACAATTTCACATTCAGCAAATGCATAGTGATGTCAAATCTAGTGACATTTCGTCCGTGTAGGATTTCTTCAATTAGAGCGTTACTACTTGCATAGATAAAGTAAGTAGTCAATGCACTTACTTGACATTTGTCAATTTGACGTTCTCTTTAGTGTTAACAGTCTTCTTATTTTTTTTTTTTAACCATAACCTGTCTATATATCTGTCAAATCATATGATACGCTTTGCAATACTCTGACAATATCATGAAAGGACGAAATGTCAAGTCGGTTGTTTTAGTTCGAGAACTATATTTAAAAAGAAAAAAAAAAAGTCTGGTCGGCATAAAGTTTACAGCATATGGGATTTCTTTTATAATTAAGATAACTCAAAAATTCGCGCATATCACGTGACTCCACTGGCATGGCGACAAGTCTAAAAACTATATCATGAAACGTCAAAAAGTGAGATTAGGCGACATCAGAAAAGGTTATTTGAAGGAGTTAGAATTTAATTCTGAGAGTAAATTACGTATTTCGATTTTTTTTTCTTTTTTAGTAGTTATAAAGTAAAAATCTCTGAATGATTGACACTGAAGGCAACCAAAGCTGAAAAGTAGGTTTTCAGCAGGACAGTTGCTGTTGGAATATTTAAAATAGTTTTTAAATGCACTAGGTGTAAGGTTATTCCAAAAAAGATGCGATGCCTGGCAACCATACGACTCCCCAGCAGCAAAATTCAAATTTGCCGCTATTATTTTTAGTAACTTCAATATTAAAGCATGAAATTACCTACAATGTTGTATTACATCAATGGATATTTTAATATCTTTAAGTTGAAGTTACTAAAAATAATTGCGGCAAATTGGAATTGTGCTGCTTGGGCTATGTCTAAAGTCGGTTGTTTATTTTGCGAGAACTATATGTTCACAGTTGATAGTAGGTTATGTGAACAACAAAATGCCATCTGAACAAACATTAAAATACATAATTTCCCCATGATAACCCCATGCATTTTAGTACATTATTATCACAAAATCTGATTCAGCAATGACTTGAATTAAATTTTTGTATATTATAGAAAAAATACAGATCCCATAAATTTATTATATTTTGCATTGTGTCTATATTTTATTTACATTTTTACCCTAAAAAGATGTGGTGTACGGTATTCTAAAGGGCGAATTGATTATAGTATTTTCATTTTATACTAAAGTGTTTCTTAATTAACAAGATATTTAACAACACGTTCGAGTCAACAGGTTCCAATTTATTACAATTGCCTTCAAAATTTAATAATTATGGCAACTGGAGAGTCGAACCCCTTACCTTACTTGTCCCGTATTCAATTTCAATTGTCAAAGTAAATAATTTACAAACTGACTTACCATTTCTTAAACCTCTTCATATTTTCAACAATATTGTATTGCTGCCACCTCTTTGAGAAGTTAATAAGACCGCTCGGTAAAAGATTGCTGTTACCAATATGCACAAATGTCAAATCCTGCAGAACTAAGCCTCTGTAAATCACAATGAAGTCAGATTTATTAACTTAACTAGGGTTTTTCATGCAACTTACATGTATGGTATACAGGGTGGTTGCGTTTCAGCTAGGGCTTGTCTGTAAGCTCTAAAACTGGACGAACTATCTATCAGAGCGCAGTACTCCTTCAAGCCTTCCTGCACGTGTTTCTGCCACTCCAATCGGCGAATGGGAGCTGAATCTAATGCAGATAACAAAGCTAAGTAGGAGTTGAAGTTGTTGATTTTCCTTAGGTGCTTCATGATTTTAATGAATTTTACGAAATATTTTTCCCTATCTTTGGCATCTGTAAGTAATATCTTTGTTCTGGCCCTGTTACGATAAAAAAAAAACAATTGTCATTGATAAAATTTGAAATATATCAATATCACCGACCAATATGACATCTTGTTAAAGTGCTCCGTGAACCTCGTTAGATTTGGCGACCGTTCCTCGTTTTGTTCCTGCGCCCAAATCAAAACCTCCGGTATTTCGATCTTCATGAACAACTCCGCGTCTAAGAACGTCATTTGCTCGGCGATATGTTCGGATTTGAAATCCAACAAGTTGTATGTGGATGGGTTCTTCACGCATTGAAAATCGACCGGCCCGCGTATGCTCAGTTGTTTCGCGTTGTGTCTCTCTAGATGTTTCACCCTCAGCGCTTTTGCCAACGTAATCTCACCGTACGATATTAATTGTTGCACAAAATCCATTAGCATTTGCTGCGCGGCACTGTCCAGGTCCGAAGGGCTAAAATAACTTGTTGTGAGATTTACTTGTTTCAGTTGGTAACACTTGTAGGACTTACGTAAAATCGCTGACTACTCTGATGATTAAGGCGAATGCTTCTTTCGGTTTCTTATCCGGTTGCGAGTAGAAATGGTTGAATCGCCTTATCAACTTGACGATTAATTCGTACGGTGTTATGAACGTGCGATATGTTGTTAAAAATGCTTCTTGATAAGCAAAGACTACAAAAAAAAATTGAACAAATTCTAGTAACGCCCTATTAAAAAAAAGGATTACGTTAAAATTGCTGTTTATACCTTCCATTTCAAACGATGCTTGTGCATGCGTAGAAGATGGCCAGAAATATGTAACGTTCTCAGATTAATGTAGGTAAATTTTTAATGGTTCTTAGAGGTTATCGCCGATAACGCGCGATCCAATATTTTCCTAAGAACGGACCTTTTCACACATCCCCGAACGCGTTGTAAACATGTTGGGGATAGATAAAGGGAATAAAGAGAGCAGGAAAAATACTGCATGTTTTTAGTTATAGTTATTTTTTCGCTCATTCGGTTATACGACTTGATAATTGGAATCCAGGTATTCCCGAAACACGAGTTTCAGGACGAATGAATTAATACTTTGTGCGGGAGGATTGTAATCCGAACAGTGGTTTGTTGTGCTGCTCCACACTCCTTGCAATCTTTACTCAACAAGATGCACAATGATCAATCTCAACTGTTTGAGGTTGGTAGCAAAAAGGTCCCTATATTGGTTATAAGCTAGTTCATATTTATCTGTCACTCCGAAATTTGTCATTCGTGTTTACCACCGTTATTATTATCTTTCCTTTCTTGCTTCATCTGTCGTAGGCAGTTGAAATGCGCGTTTCGTAATTATAAAATGTAGGTTGTGTTCTTGTGCAAAGTTTATTAACTTACGGTCAATTTAACATTCTGAATAAGAGACAATAAAGTTGTTTAGTGATAAGAGATTAGAATGAATAATGACGATATCTATCTATCTAGATTGTGTTGAATGACGATAATAATATTCGTCCATTAATGGAAGATATAAAGGTTAACAATAGACATTGAACAACCTCCTACGAGCGGCTTCCTTCTCCAAGCACATAGTCTTGTAATAATAGCATTTTTGCATTATTAATGTTATTACTGTTAGTGCAACTCATTTTTATAAATGATAATAATAAAAAATAAATATAGCAATAACGACTTTTGAGGTTAACTGAACTACTTGCACTAAAAATGTGTTTTGCATCTATTACTACTACACAGAACTGACACACTCAGTGAATATCTCAGCGGCTATCTGTTAACGGTAAGTTAGCTGCTCTATTCAGAAAAAAATTGCTTACTTAGTCTTTTAGCCAGTGACCGTTCCTGAATGCCCCCAATATCGGGGCTAATATAAAAAATGCAATAAAAATAAGTTGTGTTTACTAACTTTTAGCAATCATTTTAGTAAAAACAACGGCTAAGGTAAAGAATATGTGTCACTTATATTTTCAAAATTTTTTTTGAAGTGTAGATAACTGAAAAAGAAAGAACTTTTCTTAATAAAATAGTCGTGGGAAATAGAGTCACAATTAAATAAAATATACGTACTTTTTAGGTTAGAATTCCATCTTAATATAGATATTTCTCCACGAAACTGGTGTTTATAACACCTTCCTTGATGTTTTTAGCACTTCTACTGAACATATATTTAATAATATACGATTATATACTGATTTAAACTCGTTATTTTCAATATTTTCCCATAGAGCCTGTTAAGTGGTGTGATGGCATAATATAGCGCTATTATATAGGCCATGCGTTGCTTTAAAATATTGAAAATAACAAGTTTAAATCAGTATATAATCGTATATTATTAAATTTATGTTAAGTAGAAGTGCTAAAAACATCAAGGAAGGTGTTGTAAACAACAGTTTCGTGGAGAAACACCTATGTATATTAAGATGGAATTCTAACCTAAAAAGTACGTATATATTATTTAATTGCGACTCTCCTGTAAGTTTTCCACGACTATTTTATTAAGAAAAGTTCTTTATTTTTCAGTTATCTACACTTCAAAAAATAAAATTTGAAAATATAAGTGACACACATATTCTTTACTTTTTCCAAAAAAACCAACGATGGAGATTTTAAAATTTAAATTAATTCCGCCAAATAGGTCTACAAGTATGGGCAAGTTCCTTTATTCAACAATTGATAGCATCTGCTTCGTCATGAATAGATGGAAGTTAATTTATGGTGGTTGTTTATACATCTTTGATGGGTACAGATTGAATATGAATTTAGAAACCCACTGTTGGTTGGCTGCGTGCTGTAGTTATATTTAACCTAACCTATATGGCAAAAGCGAGAATTGAAATATCGCCAGAATATGGAAAATTGTCTGTTGTTTGCAGCCATTACTGCAACTCTGTTAAAAACCATTAATTCTAGGCTTAATTGTATTTCATCTTCCAATTGCTGTTGCGCCATTATTTAAATAAATGTGTACATAACCTTTACAACCATTAATCAGATCCACCCACTATCAAAGCAGATGGAATGGATTGAACATCAGAAAATCCAAGAAGAATTTAGGAGCTTGTTCGATGGTTAGGTCATATCACAAAACATATTTAATTTAGGAACTTTTTGATTGTAATTGATGCCATCAGAGTGCAAACATGTTGAATTAAACGAAATCTGACAACGCTGTCCGCCTTTGCGCATGCGAATTAGATGCCCGCTAGAAATGGGAGTCGTAAACAGCAATTTTACCAAAGTTTCTTTTCATCTATAATTTACATGCATCAACATGCTTATTATATACAGGGTGTTTGTAATAAATATTTTGCACATTTAAATGGTATTGGGAATATACATACATAGAGTACATGAGCACCCTGTATATTATTATTATTTTATTCTACGTAAACAAATGTAGAAAATCTAATTATAAATATAAAGTGATATTACGAATTAAAAAATGATCATCACATTACGAGAGTTGCTTTATTCGCCAGAAACCCACCCGTAGATTATATTACGTCGGCAGGTGGTGGAGATGTGACAGGAGAAAATCGTGGTGAACAAATGAACTAGTGTTGATCACTCATCAAACTTACAGTCATTATCCATTAATTTGCTTGTACATAATAATTGTACGGCAAGACCAACAATTTCCGGGAATCACGTGACTAACAATGAAGCCTTAAATTATCATATTAAATTATAACGGTTGGCAACATTGTTTGTATTACTAACACAGATTTGACGTTCTGAATTCTAAAAAGAAATAGAAGATACATGACAAGTAAATTGACAGAGTACGCCGATGATATTATTATTGACCCCATTAGTGTGTTGTCACAAAACCCAGTTGGCATAGCACCGCGCCATATTTTTCCCCAAACAAAACAAATTACATCAAACTTAACCATCATTCCTTTGAAATTGATTGCTTAGTTCGACTAAAATCAAGTATATGGGCGTCACCCCGATTTTCAAAATTCCTTTTTTATAGTTAATAACTCTAAATGGCATACGAATGGCGTACGTCAAAAGGTGCGGTTTATTTACTTAACTAAAAAAGAAACAACGTGAGCAGAATGCGAGGTTATGTATTATAGTTTATTTTGTTTGGAAAAAGTTTCACAGAGTTGCCATTTTTTCACGTCAACAGTAATGCTCTCAATTGCCAAAAGTTATTACAAACTAACAAAATCAACTTTAAACCATAAAATTATTAAATTGCTGGATGACGTGGGCCTCGGAAATTGTTGACCTTTGTGCTTGTAGGTTACTTTATATCTTATCGCTTATTTTGATGTCATCTCATGATGACATCAATCAACAAAACAATTTAATGCATTTTTGCATTTTGGTGCAATCAGAACAATCAGCGATTAAAGCGGCTCCCGTATTTATATAATAGTTTTAAAAATGGGGTGACTTCAAAATCTTAATCTTACGTACCCCCTTCTCTTTCCTCTATAAAAAATATGCGAAAAGAATTTGTGAGAAAACTCTTGTCGAAATTATTTTTGTGTTGTATGTTGTGTAAGTTGGGAAGATGATTTTTTGCTCTGGTATTATAGTGGTGTCTTTTAAAATCTTATTAATTCGCCCCAATACACATTAGTACTGTAAGCTCACTTTCTAATAATTACTTTATTAAACTTACCGCCATTCTTAGTCGCTTTCGTCGCCTGTATAATGAGTGCGTCAATACAACCGCCTCTAATATCGGGTCCGTCATCTTCAGGGCTCTTGTACACCAGATACTTCTCCATATCCGTTTTCTCCATGAGATCAACATCACAGCTAATATCTCCGGTAGGGGGCGCTTCTTCCACGATCTTATTCGCGGTATGCTCCAGCAGATCGGGCAGAGATTTCATCGGCGATTTGGATTCGATAGCGACGACGCTTTTAGGTGTAGACGGAGGCGAAGCTTTGGACGAAGTCGATTTAGATCGCTTGGGTGGCAACGCGGGGGGTGTGCCTGCGCTACTGACGGGGGTTGATATCGAGTTAGGCGATCGCAGAGGTGACGGTGGCCTATCAAAAATACAGAAAAAAATCCTTAATATTTTATGTAATTTTAAATCTTCGAGGGACTTACGTGGAATCGCCCGACGAGTAAGGGATGGTTAGGTTCTGAACTTGAGACTGCGAGGTACGACTAGAACTTTGCGAAGATGTGTGCGAGAAGGAACAAGATTGGGTGGTCGGCAGGCCGGACTTAGGTGATTGCGTCCAGTGGCCCTGTATATGCACCGAATGTCTCATGAATTCGCTGTCGTTGGAGTGCGAACAATTACCGAACATTTCCATATATGCCATAACTGCAAATTTATTTGAATAATTAAAATAAATAATATTGAAAAGATCGTCTAACGAAGTGATTTTAAGTAACGACGAGAGAAATAAATAGATGTAGAAGCAGGCCTAAAATAAAATTACAGAACAAAAGATTGGAAACCATCCGTCAATGTGGGGGATTTATGGTTTTTGACATATTGGCACCACTGTATTTCAAATAACGTAAGTACTGTTAAAATTTTGAAAAAAAAAAAACATTTCGATTTACAGTACGTATACCCAAAATTGCATGCAACTGCACGTATACAAATTGCAGATGTCCTAAAATATCAAAAATTAGCAAATTATACAATGAATCTACAATGCAACGAAACCCACGTGATCTCTAATACAACATGACGTAAATATTAAGTTGGCAACGAATTAAATATTCCTAATATTTCTGTCTAGAACGCTAAATAGTAAATAGCCGATATTTGACAGTTGACTTTCGTACGCTGGAGGTTATATTTCGTTGATTATTTTTGTCTTTATTTTATTCCTACGTCTTCGTTAATCAAAACAATTTTTCGAAAAACTACTAAAGAATTAATATCATTTGTGCTTGGTAAGTCAGTGGCGCATTAATTGTAATGACAATACGAATCATTGCAGATAAAATTTCAGGTTTTCACGATGTTCACTACAGAGTATGATGCCATTATTTTAAACGCACATTACAAAAGGGGTACACAAGATGGTAATGGGAAATGGAATTATTCTCTGCAAGGTTGTATCGATCAATTTACTGAGGCTTTCCCCGTTAATGTCGACTATGATGCACCTAAACACTGCAGACATGTCATAATTCATCGATTTGAAGAAAGACACCGATGGATTTTTATTTGTTTTGGCAATTTAAAAATTAAAGTTTTCAGAAATCGACTACATGATCTAAAGGAGTTGCAAGTAGCAGTACGACAGGAAATTAATAACATCACCGTAGAAGAACTTCACAATGTATTTGGAAATTTAAAACGGAGAATAAATATTTGTTTTCACAATAATGGACAACATTTTCACATTTGTTATAACTTTCACAATACAATTATTTCCCATTTATTGCTTGTATATTATTATTTATAATCTAAAACCCAACCTATCAAATTTTATCAAGAAATATAGACGTGAAAATCTGCACATGAATTTTATTTTTGAGTATTACCATGCTGTTAACTGAGTTGCATATCTATAAGAGGTCACGTGGGTTTCATTATTTTGTAGATTCATTGTATATATTACATCCTGTATACTGTAATTCTGGGAGTAGGTATACCATTTTTTCTATTGAATCGAGCATCCTGTATATTTGGTGAAACATTACAAAACTGCTCAAAACTCACTAGGTATCATAAAGAAGGAAAAACCAAATACATATTGCCTTCAAATACGTCCACCTTCATTGCAAAATCAAACAACCAAAACGAAAGTGAAACAATAAGAGTGCATTAGAACTTCTTTCTAGAACACGTAAATAAATAAAACACTGAAAATTGCCTCTGTTGCGCAAACACCATGAATGAAACAGCGGAAAATCGAATTAACAAAAATAAAACTTCTCGCGCGCAAAATTTGTTAGAAGAGACATTATACACAATGAAAACTAATCGCTTACCCGAGTAAGCCACTGATTGGAACACTAGAAAAAGTACAAAGTTTAAAACATCGACTCCCATCACAATTGTGTGTGTAGATCACGTAATAAAGGGATCCTTACGAATAAGAGATGAATTTATCGAACTTACCGTGCTTTCTCTTTGGAGGTAAGGGTGGTGGTCGATTGCTGTCGTCGGCACTTGTGAGGATGCTCGAGCTGCTGGTTAAACTGTGATGCGATTGATGCATTTGGCACGATACTAAAACTTCACCACCTATAGCGAATAAATAAAAATATATTTGAGATAATCAAAGGACGGACTATTCGATTTTCTTTCCAATTACTCACCTAGAGTGGAATCAGGTACATTATCATAAGGTGATGGCTGTCTTTCTTGCTTCCGTCTGGTTTTCTGGGGTATAGCGGGAGGCAAGGATTCGTCCGCGACAGACTTGTCAACGTCATCACCCAGAGTTATATTCGTATGACTCGAATCGCAGGAAAAATCCGAGGAGGATAAGAACGTGCTGGTCTTCTGCGATGTCAACGTTCTCATGTTCATCACTGCCATGATTTGATTCTCCAAGAAACTCCTTTCGCTCTGTGTAACAGCGTCCGCGTTCATTTCCGTGACCGAGGAACTAGCGGTCTGCTTCGAGGAACTGTAACACTGTTGCGAGCTCCACTGGGAACTGACCGTGCTTTGCTGCGAACTCCTTTTGGAATAGCTAGAGCTCCGTAGCGATTGCACGGACATAAAGCCAGAATCTGTGTTTGACAAGCGGTTGTGATGGAAGTCGTTGGATTGGTGCAACAGCAGACTGAGGTTGTGATGAGTGGAATTCAAGAAAGAGTCGTCGTCTGGCCATGGATGATTCAAGCCGTTGGCTGCTGAATGAACAAATTTGTATCAATTAAAGAGCAATAGAGAATATGAAAATGTTATGTTGTTTGGAGACCATCTTACAATTAATGCCAAAAATGTAATTTACTTACACGTTATATCTGATAGATCACTTTCTAATACTGTTTCATTATCTACACTATGATCCATTAGGGCGTTCAGTTCTTCCTCATCCTCTCTAGAATGGTTCAGTACGGAATCCAGGCTTCCAGTGTGAGACAGTAAAGAACTAGAATCTTCAGGAGACCTTGACCTCAGGGACATTCTTTTAAGAAATTTTTTTTTTGAATTCAACCAATACTTTCATTTCTTTTATACATACCTTTCCAAACTGGATCCAAATATGGAATTATCGGAATTGAAGGCCCTGTAATTATTATCTAAATTCTTCTTTTTAGGCGGTAGAGGTGGTGGTGTTATAAAAGTATCCGATTCTTTCCTGTATATCCTGAAAATAGATAAATATGTACACATATGGGTTATGAATCAGAAAAACCAATTGAAGATAGAAAGATGGGAGAGGAAAATATGGAGAAGAATACTAGGGGGAAAACATACAGAACTGGGATGGGAAAAAAGAATTAATGTAGAGTTGTGTGAACTGTATGGAGGAAAGTCAGTGAGGGAGTTTGTTAAAAGTCGAAGACTGCAATGGCTGGGACATTTGGAAATAATGAATGATGGAAGAAATGTTAAAGATGTGGCCTGGAAGGTACCGGAAGGAAGGAGAAAGAAGGCAAGACCAAGGAAAAGATGGATACAAGCAGTGGAAGAGGACCTGGCGAGGAAACAGATTAGAGGATGGAGGGAGTTTGCAAGAAACAGGAAGAAATGGAAAGAAATCGCACAGCTCAAAGCCTAGATGGCCTGTATAAGCTATATGATTTTGAAGATTCTTACCCGTGCGGTAATGGTGGTTTTGGAGGTGGACTGGAATCTCTTAATATAGACTCGGTACTGTGACTATTTCGCACGATCCTCGTTGTGGCCGCAGATTGCTCCAATTTTTGCAAATCCCTTGGTGTTAAGGGGATATCAGGTAAAGAATTTCTTTGCGCGGGCATGTCTAGGTTAGCACCGTGCGAAGGTCTCGGGGTCGTCATATACGTCATATTAGGCTGGGACGTCATTTTGCATTCCACTTCTTTCATGAGGATCTAAAATTCAAACGGATTCAAATAAAACTTTTACCTCTATTATCGATTCTACCTTCACAGAATCATCTAGAGCCCTAAGGACTTCTTCCACATTCTGTTCATCTAAAGACGAGCTTTGGTCATCAATTAGGGCGTCGTCGCATAACTTTATAAGCTTAGCCACCCTCTGGTACATCCTTTGCGTAGCTGCTTTAACCATCTTCGTACTGTCGGGGGATACTATCGACCTTTGCACTATCAAATTGATGGTCCATATTGTGTCCAGGACTATGGTACCGTTTCCAGGTAACATCTCCAACTTCTTCTTCGAAACGACATCTCGGAAATGCTTTAAAGCTATTGACAACTGAAAATAACATTTCGTGAAATTGCCACCGATGAGGGGAGAGGTGCGTAGATCTACCTGCTTATACTGGTGGTCCAATTCCTCTAGAGGTCCCTTGTTGTGCATGGTGTGGTTGACGACATCGACCTCCTTGATCGTCCTACCACCCTTGGGACTCCCGGACCTGACGCCCTGGTTGGTGGGGCTGCGCATCTGCGAGATCTTCTCAAGCACGTCGTCTTTGAACGACCGTGCTCTCTTCGCAAGCTTGATGCTTTTGAACGAGGGCTTATGACCTCCGGGACCCGATCCCGCCAGTGGGCTGGGAGTGGAATTCTCAGTTTCGGCTAAAAAAAAAAAAGAAACATGATAGTGTATGAATAAAACTAATATAGCTACACAAGCAGCAGAATTAAATGAATGCAACGTGGGCAAAAATGATTGAAGTGTGTCGACTATATATTTACTTTGATATATTTGCAAAATATTTGGGAAGATTCAGAATTAAAAAGAGAATTTCGCGTAAACAAGTGAGAACGGCGTGGGACGACAGTTTCAGCGTCAAAATAAATGTTTGTTAGTTAAATTCCTGTTCATCCATGGCCGTCTGTAGTTCTTAACAATAGGAGCAGCCTTATTAAACGTGAATCGTTTGCTTCAGAGCTTTTTTATGGCTGGAGATGAAAGCTACATATTAGATGGGGAGTTGGAACAAAGCATGAGACAAACGCCGATCTGTATCTGAAATTATAGAGAAAACGTGGTTCCCCCCACTTGACAGATAAACAGTTCTAGATAAAGTAATTTTCGAATTAATGAACAAACACTCATCCTCACACAAGATTCTCTTCGGTTTACTAAATAGTATATTCAAAGATAAACAAATAATAATCAGCTGGTTTTGAAATACATCTTGAGCATACCCGAACAGAAGACTTGGTTGCAAATGAGCACATCGTGGAACATCCATAGCTGCTTTCGTTCGTGCCATCATATGTAATCAGGATTTAGTTAAACATAATCCTTGATTGAATAAATCACGATTGGTACAATCGAACGATCCATTTAGTGACATGTGGTTTTTACGGCTGCAAGCATAAATATAACCTCAACACAACAACTAGCAAAAAGGTTTTGTTGTAAGTGTAAGATGAAAAAATGCAGGAAATAATACTTTAGCGAAAATTTTAATATTAGAAAATATTTTTCGAGTATTCTATTTTGACGATTCCTTAATTTCATATTCAGTTAAAACTACGTAAAATTCTAAACCCGTGGGATGTGTCATCATCACATTAAAACACTTTCTTGACTTCCATTTTTGCACCTGCTTTTTCGTATTTTCTTTTACGTAATTTTATAGGTTATATTTTTTGGATGCATGCATTGTAATCACGCGAAAAGTTTGATTCCGAGGGGAAAGGGGACTACAGTAAAATTCGAATCATGTTTCTCTAGATCAAGAGGGGAGTATGACAAACGAACGTGTACATAACAAATCCGGATTGTATGATTAGGAATCATAGGCACGAACGAAAGTAGCTCATATATCTTCAATTATCGAACGCAGTAGCAAATGTCAAATGAACATAACCTTAAATTTGGTTTAAAAAAATGTGATCACGTTAAAAAAGCATGTCAGGCATTTATTTGAATAATTACAATTGTTTATTTATTATAACAACTAAATTAATAGTAGTTTGATATAGTTTGTATTGGATAAATATGGGACATAGAACATCGGAAAAATACATTTCGTGTCTGCCCCATTAGGCTCCCTATGCCCAGCATTCGGTATAGGGTTACACACTTTAATCATTGTTGTTACACAAGTTTTATTATACAGGGTATAACGTGCGAAAAAACCTTTTTTAACATTAAAGATAGAAATCACATTAAATTGTATTATCCCCGCTGCCTATTAGAACAAATACGGTATAAGTGTTTGGATTTATAAGAGCTGTTTTTTTTGTACAAGATTTGCTTTTTAAAAATATTCTAAATAAAAATTACTTACGAATCATTTTTTTTTAATATGACACTGGTACCACTGGTACTATAATGTAATGTAATACTAAAGAACTTCATAGATTTATTCTTAGAGAAACTGAAATGTGTAAAAATTTAAAAAATTAGATACATATGTTTATTCGTATTTTTATGAATATTAAAATTTTTATTATTGGCTCTAAATATATTAAAAATATGGAAATACTATTTTTATTAGATAACTTTAGACTTTAGCAATTAAAGCATAGCAGAAGTTTATTGAAACTAAACATAGTAAATTATTTAGATAAATCATTCGGCTCGTTCAAGCGAAGCAACAGTTGAGTATGGTGGCTTGTTCCCTGAACGAAAAACGTTAACAGTGAGCGAGAATTGTTACAAAACATAGTCGCCCATAAAATTTTACGGTGAATTTAGAAAACGCGATATCCTAACCCCGCTTTTTTTACTACTTTAACCTAAAAGTGTGTTAGATAAATAAAAGCTTAATATTCTACTCTTGTAAAATCACGTGTTATACATTATTTTAACAAGATAACAAATTTATAACCATCTCAGAATTTATTCACATATCACATGGCTCGGTAAAGTGCGGTCATAGATAATAGGATGGAGTGCGGCGTCAAGATATCGTTCAGCTGATTTTAAAATCGGTTATTCAGCCATACGGTTTCATTTCTTTTCGATTCTAACTATATAGCTCTTGCAATTAAACAACGTACTTTTGACATTTCATCTTTACATGACATGGTTGCTACGTATTACAAAGCATATCATATGGTTTGACAGATATATAGATAGGTTTTGGTTAAAAAAATACGAAAACTTCAATACTAAATAGAACGTCAAAACGACAAATGTCAAGTAAGTGCGTTGGCAACTCACCTTATCTATGCAACTGGAGCAATGTCACTAGATTTGACATTGCTATGCATTTGCAAAATGTGAAGTTGTGTTGGTAGGATTTTAACACTATCGCTGTCAAAAGTGGGCTGTTTCTTTGCAAGAGCTATATATATATCGGTTAAAAATATAAGAAATATTCGAATTAATATTTCTTACATTTTTAACCGATAATACGAAAGGAAACCATACTTTTTTTGTTACAAGTACAGCTTTTCCTGCTACCTTTAGGAAACCTGCTGTAGTTATCGCTTGAGCTTCAAGATTAGCGCAACAGGGACCGTTGTAAAGTACCGCCGCTTGGTTTGTTCAACTTTCTGCGGTATTTTTCTTTGATAAAAATCCCAAATGAGGAATGCGGACAAGGAGAAATTCACCTTTGTTGTGTGTGAACAGCGGCATACATTCAGAACACGAATTTATCTGTAAAGACACTTGCGTATTTGAATAGTCAATATGTATTTAACCGATAAACTAATGTATTGTAACTGTTAATTGAGTTTTTGAATGAATTTTACTTGATGCTATAGTGCAGTTCAAGTTTTGAAGGAAGTATTGCCTCATGGAGATCGTACCCCACGTTGCAAAATCTATTTAGGTAATTAATTTTCCATATGTTGTCGCTCTGAACGCTATAGTAAATTTTATGTTGCCAACACATGAGTGTCAATCTGTGAATTTATCGTGGAAAGATTTGTATTTATGGGTTATGTTGTTATGTTCTTATATGAATGTTGACAGAATACTGTTGGTTATTATACCACAGGCATACCTAACCTTAAAGAAACACACAAGGAAACATCATTCCATTGTCCCACAATGGAAACTAATTTGTTTGAAGATAAATGTGTAATAGAAGACTAGAACAACTGGGAGAATACAAGTGACACACATAGACGAACCGAAATTGCAAAATGACAGAAACAGTGAATAAAAGGATAGCCTAATACAAATACGTATAAAATAAAAAAGGATGGATATGGTCCATAAGAGCAATACTTCCTATAAAACGTGCGTGAGCTATGAACTATAGGGATCGAATAGGATTTTGAATATTCATAAATGTTATTATAAAAAGTTTACACAGCTATAAATACAATAATGTTTATTTACATTTTGAATTATCACAACCGTAACATTTGAGATATCAGGAAATGAGGGAATTGTGGGTGTATGTCGTGTTGAAAGATTGCAACCAAGGACGTATTGTTCCATGCTCTTACATGCAGCTACATAACGCCGTTTGCATACAGCAACGCCTAGCTAGCTCGTATATACATATATGTATAGTCACTCGCAAAATTGAGCGTACACCAACCAAAAAATAAAAGCAACGTGATTTTGCAAAAAAATATGTATATAACAAGGAATACAAGTAATATTTCAATAAATGTACAAAGTCAACTACACGATTACGGTCGACAAAAATAAAATGCAATGATGTTAACATCCCTGTTATAAAAAACTGAAAATATAGACATATTATGCTAGCGCAAAATTAAGCGTACATTTAAGTTGCATCAGTACTTGGTACTGTAACCTTTGGCTTCAATGACAGCCTGTAGTCGTTGTGGCATAGAGCCTACAAGCTTCTGTGTCACTGTCTGGGAAATATTTTCCCAAACTTTCATTATTTCACGTCGCAATTCGGCCTTGTTCTTAACATCCTTGGATTAACAGCCTTCATACGTTTCTTCACTTCAGCCCACAGGTGCTCAATCGGATTTAGATCAGGGGATTGAAGAGGAGTCTGCAGCAACCTTGGTACATTATGTATTAAGCACTGCCTGGCTATATATGCGGTATGCTTAAGGTCAGTCTTGTTGAATGTAATCGACCCGTGGCATACCGAGTTTTATAGCCTTAAGCTCAGAGATTTTTCTTAAATATGTCAAGATATTTTGTCTTGTCCACGATACCGTCAATGAATTCCAAATTTCTGGTACCTCCAGCTGCCATACAGCCCCAAAACAGTATGGAACCACCTCCATGCTTGACAGTGTGTTGTATGTGTTTCTGGGATAATTCTGTTCCCGGCTGCCTCCGTACCATTTGCCCACCGTCGGAGCCAAATAAATTTATTTTTGATTCGTCTGAGAATATAGCACCCCGCCAAAAATCTAGAGAATGATTTATATACTTCTTTGCAAATTCCAGACGCTCAGCACGGTTTGTTTTAGATATTAAAGGCTTTCGTCGGTAAACTCGACCATTGTAACAGTACTTATACAATACCCGACGAATAATATCATTTGATACGCGTTTTCCAACGCTTGCCTCGACATCCATTGCTAGTTTAGGAACACTTAATTTCGGATTAATCTTAATTTTTCTTATAATATATCGTTCATTTTTATCATTCAATATGCGTTTTCTTCCACGACCAGATTTTTTTTGTAAAGTTCCTTCTGTTATACTATGATATATATTTGTATGTAGCGACCATGTTTATCGGCAGTAGTGGGGGCAGAAAGAAAGAACGCGGCAGTTACGCGTCAGTCGAGTACTGAGATGTTGTGTAGAATCGTAGATAGAAAGTAGAATATAATAAACGTAATAAAAGTAGTGTCTCATTTTATTCACGAACCAGAAACAATTACAACAGTAATTACAACAGTTACAACACCTTCATATTTATATTTATTTAATATTTGTTGGATTGTAGAATGTGTCCTTCCCACTAAATTACCAATCTCTCTTAGCGACTTTCCTTGAGAATATAATTTAATTATAAGTTCTCTGGTGGAAATGTCGGTTTGACGTCGTTTGTGATCCATGCTTCTTATCGTAACGGAAGTTGGTTTTATACTGATCGCACCTGATGAGCATATCGTGCAATTACATAATACAACGAGTTGCATTGTATTCTTTTATCCGATGCGCACGCATATACATATAGATCCGGGGGAAGTACCCGTACGCTTAATTTTGCGGTAGCATAATATGTCTTTATTTTCAGTTTTTCATATCAGGGATGTTAATATCATTGCATTGTATTTTTGTTGACAATAACCGTGTAGTTGAATTTGTACATGTATTGAACTATTACTTGTATTTCTTGTTATATAATTTTTTTTTTGCAAAACCACGCTGCTTTTATTTTTTGGTCGGTGTACGCTCAATTTTGCGAGTGACTGTATGTAAAAAAGTTGTAAATGTATCTGCTTTTCCGGATACCCTTTCCTTCGTCATGGCAGCAAGGAATTTATCGACAGACATGCACAAATAGAAGTAGACGCACTGTTTTATCTAGTGTAAAGTTTACGGTATTTTAAATTCAAGATTTGTCAATACATCGTCGACGCACAGTCGTTCATTAAATTCTAACAGGGACACTGAAAATTTCCATTATATTGGCCAATTAAGTTAATCCCCTTATGACCAACCATTTTGCAACTGTACTTTGGAAGATGGGTAAAAAAAGTTTCACAATTTACCTTCCGGAAATAAATTGATTAATACATTATGACGTTAGACGACTTTATAATTTATAAAAACTTAGTAATGGGAAGTATTGCTTCTATATTTGTCACTATAATAAATGCAATCAGTAAAAAAAACCATTAGTATATATCCATCAAATGTGTATATTCATCCGTTAGGTGTTGCGGCAACCGGATGTAATTATCAGAAAATCCTGGCTTGTCACTATTTCTATTACGTAGATTTCCTTCTCGTAAGCGGTCGTGTGTTTGATGAATTCGAATGAAAAATGACGCATTTTTTTGCGGTTCAAGTTAATACGAAGGTACCGTGAGGTCATAGTAATATTCATAATTAGGACTTTTTAGATAAGCCCACATCAGGACAAATAACGACTAGATCTGTATGATGATCTATGTATACTATCAATAAGAATGTTAATTATAACTTTATATCGCTCTTTTTTTTTGATTTGGTATTTTAAATTAAATATTAAACTTTTCCAAAAGTACCAAACCAACATAGAATATGTACAGTGTTGATTTTAGCTTTCAAAATTCCGTTTTACATATCGCAAATGAACGAATCAGATTAAAAAAACTGGAAACAAACTAAGCGGCTGAAACCGTGTGCGTACAAAGTTGTTTCATCTTACGCAATGACCACGTTTTGTCGTTCAATATTCGAGGTTTCTGTTCCCGAATAAGCGATACAATCGAATAATTTCAACCACTGAGAGTTATCGCATTTCTTACGCTAACGTAAATGCTAATGTTAAAATCACGTGACCCAATGCGCTATTTCGAATATCGGAGCACTAACACTTTTAGTTATCGCATTCGTTACGGTACGTAAACGCAACTTGAACGTCACGTGTTCCAAGGGTTAAAGAAAAGCCTAACCTTAAAGTTGTTACATCTCTTACATTAATTACCTATACAGAATTACGCTTCGTCTGTTGTGCTATCACAGAAAGGAACGTTCGAAAACTTTTAAATCAGGTACGATTCCAAAGCCCAGAAGCAAATTGAAAACCATCAAGGGCAAAACGGAAAAAATATAGCAGGCATTTCTTTCCTCTCTTCGAGATCAACTGACTTTTTTTCAGTTGGTTGGAACTGAAAGGCTTGCGTCTCGACTGAGTGCGCCGTGGTTGCGTCATTTATTGCGGAACCTGGCGGCAAAATACCACGACATATATGTTCGTGCGTAATTAACATTGCATCCGTATAATCTGCTAATGAGTTTCGCGTTCGTATGCCGAGCACGTTCTGAAGTGGATGCTTTTTGTCCCGCGTTCTGTGGTCTTTTATGTGCTGTAACAACAGCGATCGAACAAGGCTGTGCGACATGTACGACTAGGTGTACTGACTGGTTACCACTTCGAAAGTTAACCAACAACGTCTGCGTTATTCATTTATGGTCTGAAGAGATTATAGAATTGAATTCGGAGTGGGAAATTTTAATGAGAAATTGCAGATGTTTCCAAATAGAAAATTTGAATCAAATTCTAACGAAATGAAGAGGGAAAAGTCTATTTCTCCATTGAATAAATACTTAATTCGTAGAAGAAATGAGTTAACAGTATATTGTCAGGGTAAAAACGATAAACGGAAAAATGTATTATTTGGATGAAACATGGGTTAACGCAGGCCACACAAAACAAAAAGTTTGGAAAGATACAACGGTAGTTAATGC
>JARFOC010001273.1:101312-115377 GCA_031763485.1 Osmoderma eremita | reverse complement strand
ATAGAGCAACTATTCAAGATTAAATTACTGCAATTTTAACTTTGTACGAAGAAGTTGAAAATATGATTTTCGATCGCATTTTTCGCGTTCTGAACCACTGCGCGACGTGCCCTTCAAACATATGTTCCGAATTTTATTAAATCAATTTGTGTGCTGTGGATTTCCCGATACTGCCTATTAACGATTGTTGACTTTAAAATATCTAAGAAATTGATGACTTTAGATATAGAGGGTGCTTAGTAAAAATGAAAGTACCTAAACCATTCTTTCTTTTTATAATATAAAATACAGTGTGACCCGTTTAAAATAATTGAGAAAAATAATGTATTTGAGTTTTGACTCGGCCTGTATTCAGTTTTGGCAATCTTGAAAAAATGTTTCTGCCATAAAACTGGGCAGGTATTTTGATATTGACTACTTTACATGCATAGATTTTTGAATGTGCATGTAAAAGAAAACTCGTTTGCAGTGTACGAGACCTTGAACTCATAATGGTTTTCGTATAAAATTGAACTTCTGAAGCATCCTGTATTATTCAATGAAACTCTACAATGGAAGTATCAGGGGATGAATTTAATCTAAATTTGAAATAATAAGCAGGGTGTTCCAAAATATATGTTTGACTCATCCTGGTAATATGAAACGTCCTGTATATATACAGGCTTTGCCCATTTTCTATCTCCGTGTATGGGTAATTTTTTAATAGTAAAGATACAGAATCGGTTAAATCAACTAAGTTGCTCAGAAAATAGAGTTGTAGTTGATGCTAGTGTCAGATTTGTTATCTAATGCAAGGTTTGTGAGATATTCAAGAAAAATTGAAAACTTCAACGTCAAATATGTTCACCACCCCTAAAGATAAAATAAAGATGATAACTGTTTCTAGTATAGTTTTTTGTGTAGAATCTAATAATGTGATTTTAAAATAAATGGCACTCTTTATTTTGGAGATATAATGCAATTTTTTTAAATGGAAGTCATAGTTGGCCATGGTGTCATTTAAATGCTTTTTTTTTTCTGATTTCATTGATATAACATTTGGTATAGCTATCTCGTTTAGATTTTGATTTGTAGTGTAATAAACAATTATTATTTCTATTAATTCATAAGTATAGGCTTTGACTAACAAACGCGGCAAACAAACACATGTAGTTCTCAAAAATTAAAGGCTGAGTAAGTTAGATGAGTATCAAATAAGTCCATTTGGTAGTTTTAGTTTAGACAGATTCAGAAAATGTATGACGGAGAAATTCTGAAAACATAATTGATTTCAGTATGCAAAACTATATGAGAATCAGACATTTTTGTGCTTGGGACAAAAATCTTGTTAATAATCTAAAAGTAAGGTTTTTAGTTGGGAATTCCTATAGTTTCGTGTTTTTAGCTGTGCGAAGAAAGACAATACGCGATTTGACACGTACAATGGGTCAGAAGTAAATCTGGCCGATACGCTGTAAATCTGAACGAAAGTGTTGCATTGTTCACGGATATAGATTCATAATAACTTACATCATATCCAGCTGATTCGCGTCCATTCGGCTGTTAATTTTAAAAGATAGTAGTAATATTTGTTATACCAGCAATGTGACAATGTGTCAGGTTGCAGTGAAAATCAAAAAGAAAAAAAAAAACGTCCTACAATAATTATAATTTTTGTTTACATTTCCTAAAAAATTGTTTAATTTATTTATTTAACATTAAATGTTGACGACGCTGCATTAAAGTCATGTTTTTGTCATTTTCGCATACATTTATATATTCGTATTAATTATTTCCTTTTATTATTCCAGGTTCTTGCGTTATTTGAAGAACACGATGGGGCATTTTCAGCCTTCGTAGAACCATTCGTAATTCTCCTTATTCTTATAGCAAATGCCGTAGTAGGCGTATGGCAAGTAAGTACATAATACATAATATAGATAATAGATTTAAGTGTCCACTAAGAGAATAAATGTATTTTTACGGTTTCCCGTAATGAAATATGCAAAAGTTACTTAATATACATCTTCACTTTATGCAACGTGCAAAAATCGATGCTGTTACACTTTTATAGTCCATTCGTATCTTAAAACCAGTTAATAATAATAATAAGTTTGAAATAAATCTTATTTATTCTCAGGCATATTTTAATTCTACAAGGAAAATACCGAAAATAAATTATTTATGTACCCTTGTATTTTATCTAGTACCACCTACGTTATTTGTCGTTCAGACACGTCTTACTTACCGGGCTAAACCACGCGTACCTCAAATAGATCGCTCAAACGGTAGAGACAGAATCTGTGACGTCAGTACGGGCGCTGCACGGGAAGCCTATTTTGTAATTTCCTCCGTACCTGGATCTGTGCCAGGATTAAAGTGTTGAGATGCTGAGTTATGGGAATTGGTAACTTACTATTGGGAAAAACAAAATAGGAGAACTGAATTACTATTGCCTTGGATCTTTTTTTTTTTAGATTTTTCTAGTATATATGTTTTGGCCAAGGTTCGACATATAGATTACTAGGTCTGTAAGAATAATAAAGGTTTTGATATTGATAGAT
This sequence comes from Osmoderma eremita, assembly GCA_031763485.1. Lineage (NCBI taxonomy): Eukaryota > Metazoa > Arthropoda > Insecta > Coleoptera > Scarabaeidae > Osmoderma > Osmoderma eremita. Next base: position 112,834 of record JARFOC010001273.1, on the reverse strand, counting down.
CCCTTTATTTGCTTGCTTAGTAGGTTTTCTATCTGCAGTTTGAACGCAGACAGAATAACATTTTCGGGTTAGAAAACGACTTCTCTTTTTTTTAACAATGACTTAAATTATAGGTTATAATCACCTTGATCTTTATGGAATTGTTATTTTTTTCACCGATCGACATTAAACGCCAAACTTTAGTGACGACATTAAGAATGTGAAAAATGCATAGGCAGTAAAAAAACGTTCATACTTCATAAACTAAGTTATAGTGACTTGAAACTAATACCAAATGTAAAATAGAACAGAATTATTATTTATAAATGCTAATATTTACATTAGTACAATTGTTAAGAACCAATGGCTTTTGTTCTTAGGCATTCGTTTTAATAGTATACTATTAATAATTGTGCCGGTGCTTATAGAAGATCCTAAAACTGCAACACTTGAATTACTATTACTGGTTGTAAAAATCTTTTCACTTATGTTGGATTTGCTAGCCACTGATTCTTCAATATACCCTTCGGCCAGACTCGCAGACCTAGCAAAAATATAAAACAGTATTTTTAATTGAAATATATATCTCTTGAGAGAAAAAAAACTTGCTTCCAACCATCGTGTCTTTTAACTATGGTGATATCTCCTCCAAAGTTCGCTAACAATGTTGCTGAGGTTCTCCCGAAGCAGTGGCCAGTATTCCTTAGAATTTGGCAATTTTAAATATTCAGCTATTTCTGCCGGCATTTTTTCAAACTAATGGATACCAAAAAATGAAGTATATAAAAAATATATTTAAAAAAATATATAAATATACTTCTGAGATCACACAACACGTCTGGTTGTATAGCGTCAGGTAGTCTTCACTGTCTGTACGGACTATCGGAAGCTATACAATCAGACGTATTGTGTGATCTCAGAGGTATATTTATATATTTTTTAAATATATTTTTTATATACTTCATTTTTTGAACGTACTATACAAACAATTGTTCTTGGGTACATTTCTCCGACTAGCATTTTAGGATACGGAATATCGTTTGTGTACACATACACATACTTTATGCGAGAAGGATAAGTAATACGATCTTTCTGTTGTGTATGTGGTTTCGTACCGTTCTCGCAATTCTACCGTACAGTACACTAACGTACCGTACCATAATGTTTCCTTTCGTTCTCTGGTATATTTATTTCATGTTATTTATATGTTGTTTATATATTGATTATTAATTATTTTATAACTTCTTACTTTGACATGTTACAATATGTGACGAATAAATACAAATACAAAAAAATACACAATCAAGGTGAAGGGGAACAAGTTGAGCCACATCTCATTTACCCTCGGACGCGAAACTTGTCCCATCGTTAAATTAAACGACAAAGAACTCCCGCAGAGTAAGATTGTAAAATTCCTATGGATGTCAATAAAAGAAAAATTAAAGAAATTTTTTATTTGTCTTTTGTTAATCTTCTTCATTTGTTTATTTTAGGAAAGAAATGCGGAATCAGCCATCGAAGCGCTCAAAGAATACGAACCAGAAATGGGTAAAGTCATGAGGTCGGATAAGTCGGGCGTACAGAAAATCCGTGCGAAAGACATCGTCCCCGGAGACATCGTCGAAATTTCCGTGGGCGACAAGATCCCCGCCGACATTCGTCTCACCAAAATCTACTCGACCACCCTTCGTATCGATCAGTCCATCTTGACCGGCGAGTCCGTGTCCGTAATCAAACACACCGACGCCATACCCGATCCGAGAGCCGTCAATCAGGATAAAAAGAACATCCTATTCTCCGGTACTAACGTGGCTGCCGGTAAGGCGCGTGGTATCGTGATGGGCACCGGCTTGAACACGGCCATCGGTAAGATCAGAACGGAGATGTCCGAGACTGAAGAGATCAAGACGCCGCTCCAACAGAAATTGGACGAATTCGGTGAACAATTGTCAAAGGTTATCTCCGTTATTTGTGTCGCCGTCTGGGCTATTAACATTGGACATTTTAACGATCCAGCTCATGGGGGTTCTTGGATCAAGGGCGCCGTGTATTATTTCAAAATCGCCGTAGCATTGGCCGTAGCCGCTATACCCGAAGGTCTCCCAGCCGTCATCACGACCTGTTTGGCGTTGGGCACGAGGAGGATGGCTAAGAAGAATGCGATCGTCAGATCTTTACCGTCAGTCGAAACTTTGGGTTGCACCTCCGTAATTTGCTCTGATAAGACTGGAACATTAACGACGAATCAGATGTCCGTCTCGCGTATGTTTATCTTCGAGAAAATCGAGGGAAACGACAGCAGTTTTCACGAGTTTGAAATCACCGGATCCACCTATGAACCCATAGGGGAGGTCTTCTTAAAAGGACAGAAAATCAAAGCCGCGGATTACGAAGGACTCCACGAGCTCGCCAATATTTGCATCATGTGCAATGATTCCGCTATCGATTTTAACGAGTTCAAACAGGCTTTCGAGAAGGTAGGCGAAGCCACTGAAACTGCCTTGATCGTCCTGGCGGAGAAGATGAATCCTTATAACGTAGCCAAAACGGGTGACCGTCGTGCCGCCGCTATCGTCGTCCGACAAGAGATCGAGACGAAATGGAAGAAGGAATTCACCTTGGAATTCTCCCGTGATCGCAAATCCATGTCTTCTTACTGCGTTCCACTGAAAGCATCGAAGTTGGGCAGCGGACCGAAGTTATTCGTTAAGGGCGCGCCCGAAGGTGTCTTAGATAGATGCACCCACGCCCGAGTCGGCTGCCAAAAAGTTCCCCTCACCAGCGCACTTAAGAATCGCATCTTGGAACTTACCAGGCAATACGGAACCGGTCGCGATACCCTCAGATGCTTGGCCTTGGCCACCGCCGATAATCCTATGAAACCGGACGATATGAACCTGGACGATTCGACCAAATTCTACACCTACGAAGTCAACTTGACGTTCGTCGGTGTGGTGGGCATGTTGGACCCGCCCCGTAAGGAGGTTTTCGATTCTATCGTTAGGTGTCGCGCGGCGGGTATTCGTGTAATCGTAATTACCGGCGATAACAAGTCGACGGCCGAAGCTATCTGCAGGCGTATTGGGGTTTTCACTGAAAACGAAGATACCACGGGGAAGTCGTATTCCGGACGTGAATTTGACGATTTGCCTATTGGCGAACAGAGGTCTGCGTGCGCCAGGGCTAGGTTGTTCTCGCGTGTCGAACCTGCGCACAAATCGAAGATCGTCGAGTACTTGCAGAGCATGAATGAAATCTCCGCTATGGTGAGTTTCTACGTGATTAAAAATCTATCAGAGTATTGGTGAAGCATTGCAAGGACTGTGGGCTGGTATCTCCAATACACATGATACCGGCGTAAATGTTCGCCTTTTTCAAAATTTTAATTTACACTTGCATAAAATCTTACAGACTGGTGACGGTGTAAATGACGCTCCCGCATTGAAGAAGGCCGAAATCGGTATCGCCATGGGTTCCGGTACCGCCGTCGCTAAATCCGCATCCGAGATGGTGTTGGCCGACGACAATTTCTCATCGATCGTCGCTGCCGTGGAAGAGGGCCGCGCCATCTACAACAACATGAAACAATTTATCCGCTATTTGATCTCCTCGAATATCGGTGAAGTCGTCTCGATTTTCCTGACCGCCGCCTTAGGTTTGCCCGAAGCCTTGATTCCCGTCCAATTGTTGTGGGTCAACTTGGTCACCGACGGTCTTCCCGCTACCGCGTTAGGTTTCAATCCGCCCGATTTGGATATCATGGACAAGCCGCCGCGTAAAGCAGACGAGTCACTCATCTCTGGATGGTTATTCTTCAGGTAAGTCGGAAAGAAGATTTTGGACGTTTTTAATTGGTCGATAAACGATTTTTCTTCTTCTTTCGATTAGGTACTTGGCTATTGGTGGTTACGTAGGTGCCGCCACTGTTGGTGCTGCTGCCTGGTGGTTTATGTTCTCGGAGTATGGACCACAATTGTCGTATTGGCAACTGGTAGGTTTGAAAATCTCTTATGATTTCATTCAATACGCCGCATTAAATACAATAATTTTTTTTTTGATTTGTTTTTTGTAGACCCATCATTTGGCATGCGCGCCTGGATCTGACGACTTTAAGGGAGTGGACTGCAAAGTTTTCCTCGATCCTCATCCAATGACCATGGCTCTATCCGTATTAGTAACCATTGAGATGTTGAACGCAATGAACAGGTATTTTGGTATTTTGTAGACAGTTGTATCTATGTTCATTCGGTTATGCGGTTGACGACGGGAAGCCACGAATTTCCGAAACACGTATCCCGAATTAATCTATATATTGTGCTATCTATCACAACATGACATTTAAGTAATGAATTTGTTGATTTCTGAATTGATAAGTAAAATTCAATATTGAACAATACGCCCGCCTTTACATAATTAATAAATAAACAGCGTCATTTCAAACTATGGCAAAAAGAGCAGCGCTTACATAATAATAACAAAAAATAATCAAGTCTCCAGATTACTCAAAATTATTCGGTTAAGAAAAAACAGGTTAATTAGCAATATATCTAAGAGATTTCTGGTAAAAAGAAGGCTAGTATTGCCTACTCGGCCATTATTTAGACGATTATTGTCAGAAAGTGCTAGTGCTTTTCATTTTCTTATTTTTAAAGTTGCAGTATTAATAATTTTTGCCAATACTCTGGTTATGTAACTATTGTTAATAGCTCCAAAGTAACGCATAGCAATAGCAATGGAGAACACTTAGAAATTCTTAAATAAAACTTATAATCCAATTACCACCAGTACTATCTATTACAACACAACACAATGACATTTAAGTAATGAATATGTTGATTTCTGAATTTACAAGTAGAATTCAACATTGAACAACATGGCCCGCCTTTACTTAATAAATAAACAGCTTGATTCCAAAGTATGTCAGAAGTGCAAGTGCTTTTCATTTGGCCATTTCTAAAGTTGCAGTACTAATGTATTACTCATTTGGTAATTTAACCAACTTAATAGCTCCAAAATATGGAGAACACTTAACTTTTTAATGTTAGTATATTCATTTTGTCACGCAAATTCTCTATTCTAGCTTATCAGAGAACCAATCGCTCATCGCCATGCCACCATGGTGTAACTTCTGGCTGTTGGGTTCCATGCTGCTCTCCTTCAGTCTCCACTTCGTCATCTTATACGTCGAGGTGTTGGCGGTAAGTTTCTCCTTGTTCTGAACCCCCCCTCTCCCCTCCTCAAAAGAAGAAAACTGTTTCATACGTGATCACTACACGGTATACACAAAAACACATCGTTCCATTCACGCTTTGTTATAGGCCGTCTTTCAAGTATGTCCGTTGACCGTGGAGGAATGGTTTACGGTGTTGAAGTTCTCTATTCCAGTTATATTACTAGACGAGACGCTCAAGTTCGTCGCCAGAAAGATAACAGACGGTGAGAATGCGCTATACACGTTGCACTGGATTGTACTTATGTGGGCCGTATTCTTCGGCTTGATCTGTGTGTGTCCCCTCTAACTGTGACTGCCTCTAACGACGAGGCAAGTAAATTAAAAATGAAAAAGTGGTGTGTAGTGTTGTTATTTTGTACGAACGGGTGTTAAAACAAAAAAAAAAGAGAGAGAGAAAGCTATACGAACGCGCTGCTCTTTTTTGATTAACTCTTTTCTTACCCGTTACTTTAGCTAGTTTAATAAATAATACGTGCGTGAAAAAGAAAAAAAAACAAAGGACGACGAAATATTGTCCCCCTTCTTGTTTCAAATATTAGTTTCCTTTTATTTTTTTTTTATAAGTGCCTTTTAGTTCCTCCTGCTTTTGAACCTTGAAATCTTATTTGTAACACCCCCCACCCTCTCTAATATGTTTAGCGGAATCGCGGAAGTGGTAAAGTGACGAATACTTTTGAGGTTATAAAATAAAATGACGTTTAAATATTAGCCATCGTGACTTTCTAATTTTAAATTCGTAAGATAAACAATTTCTTTTAAAATCATCTGCAAAATAATAAAAAAATAATTCAATAACTGTGATAGATATTTAAATAATTACAAAAGGAAAGAAAATTTCAACGGATCAAATTTCTTTATTTAAACCATTTCACCTACATGCAGTATTATTATCTTTGCCACGTCTGACGATCATTAATTTTTGTTTGGTTTTTAATTATTACCCTCAGAGGAAAGTAGTAAAATCATCTGCTACTGTTCGTGTATTTAGATATTTTCAACCGAAAAAAGCCAATTTTTATAACGAGCAGAATGAGAAAAGGTACACGATGAAAATATGTTATAATAAAAATGCGTTGAAAGGCATTTTCCTTCGTTATTGTATAATAATAACAAAAAAAATTAAATAAACTATTATAATAAAAGGAAAAAACATAAAATAAAACTCTACTTCTAAATAATAAATATTTATTTATTGTATCATATCTACATATGTATAAATAGTAAAGAATTGTGTGGAAGTTACTTAAAACAATATATATATAGCGAGTGATAATCCTTAATTTATTTATTATAAATTCTCGCTGATATATTCATTTAAAAATAAATAAATAAATAGTGCCAATCGATGTTATTAACGACATAATTTGTTTTTCGATAATAACGATATATTTTTATCTTTTGAAGAACCGCGTTTAATAAATAATAATGTTTGGAACAGAGATTTTATAATATCTAAAATAGGAAACTGGAATACAGATAAATACACAATATAATTAATACATGAATTATATATATATATATATATTTAATTGTAAAGGTAGTATTTAAAAACAGAAAAAAATGAGGTGTATTAAATTTTTTGTTTTGTAATATTTATAATTTATTTAAAAAAAAACGGATAAAATAAAAAGGTAGTAAACAAAACGGACCCTTATGTATTAATACAATGACAGTATATTGAAGGCCGCAACTGCATTTGACAGATTAAGAAAAAATCATGTTATTTCTCTTTAATAAATGAATTACACCCAGTGGCGGCGGGCCAACGAATTAAATATTTCGCAATATAAATTCTTTTCAATTCAAAGATTTAAAAATTATTAATGCGTGTAATTAGTAAAAAAAAAAAAATGACGTTCTACTTGTTTAGATCAAAGAAGTAATTAATTAATATCTCCTTGTGCTATATGTATTATACGCCGTCACTGAATTTGACAGATTGAGAACAAATAATTTTATTTCTCTTAAAAATTGAAGCACATCCAGTGGCGGGGCGACGAATTAAATATTTTCCAATATAAATTTGAAGAATTGGAACATATCCAGCGACGGTGCAATGAATTTTATTCACATTTATCAATATAAATGATTTATTGATTTTGAATTCGAAGATTAAAAAATCTGTATAATTAATTTAAAAAAACAAAAACGTACACGATTTATTTTATATCGAAGCAATTGGTCTAGGCCGCCACTAAGTTAACAGATTAAAAAAAATGCTTTTATTTTGAGATTCCAAGATTTAAAAACTATTGATATTACGGGTAAAAAAAATTTCTGATTATTCGACTTGAAAGAAATAGGATTTAATAATTTATTTGTCTTGGGCCGCCTAAAAAAATGCTTTTATTTTGAGATTTCAAGATTTAAAAACTATTGATATTACGCTTAATTAATAAATAAAAAAAATTGTTTTTTTTCACGTAAGAGAAGTAGGATTTGACATTTTGTTTGTCTTGCACCGCCACTGACTTTGAAAGAGTAAATGCTTTTTTTTAATATTCCAAGATTTAAAAACTATTATATTACTACGATATTGCGTGTAGTTAATTAATAAAAAATCTGGGTTTATTCCACTTACAGGGAATAAGATTTAATATATTGTTTGTCTTACGCCGGTACTGATTTTAATTTAAAGATTTAAATTTAAGATAAAAAAAACATTTTGCGTTTTTTAAAGATTCCAGCATTTAAAAATATTAATATTATGTGTAATTAATTAATAAAACACGCGATTTATTCTACGTAAAAGAAATAGGATTTAATATTTTGTTTGTCTTACGCCGCCACTGATTTTGACACATGGAAAAAAAAACATTTTGCTTTTTTTAAGATTCGAACATTTCAAAATATCAATATTACGTGTAATTAATTAATAAAGAAATTACTTAATTAAAAAAGTATTTTGCTTCTTTTTAAGGTTCCAAGATTTAAAAGCTATCAATATTACGCGCAATTAATTAGTAAAAAAACGCGGTTTATTCTACGAAAAGGAAATAGAATTTAATATTTTGCTTCTCTTACGCCGTCACTGATTTTGATAGATTAAAAAAACATTTTGCTTTTTTCAGATTCCAAGATTTAAAATTATTAATATTACGTGTAATTAATTTATAAAAAATCCCGGTTTATTCTACTTGAAAGAAATAGGATTTAAATTTTGTTTCTCTTGCGCCGCCACTGATTTTGACAGATTAAAAAAAATATTTTGAGATTTTTTTTCTTGAGTGTAACATATAATTAGCAATTTAATTACTTTCAATATAATATTACGGTATTCGGATTATATTATAATATCCAAGCAGACGGTATACGAGGGTTTGAACATAAGTTTTCCTAAGGAAGATTTTACGCCAATTATATATCTAAATAAATAAATATTAAATAGAACAACAACAGAGTTCTGAAATCATAAAAATAGATGAATGAACGTTAATAGTTATCTAAAACCAATTTCTTCAATGTCTATTGTACACTTTCATGTTACATTTACAAATAACCATTTATTATAACAATAAGAGAAAAGAATACCATTATCAAGTACCTCATGTGTTTAAAGTAAAATGTAATATTTCTATATTAGATAGGGTAGCAGAGATATTAAATTACATAATCAAAAATAACTTATTTACTGTCCTTTTTCAATAATATCGTCGATATTTCGTAAAATTTGTTTTGTTTGGTTATTAAAATTTTCCTGCATGTACACCTACATACGTTGATTAATTTTTACAACAAACCTGAAAGGCGTACATTTTCTGTGACGAAAACCGGAAGCCAAATTGTATGTTTCTTTATATTTTTACTTATTTTTTGTTAGTGTGTTAACTATCCTTTATAGACTAATGTATATTTCATGTATAATGTAATAATAACAAACATTTTTAACACCAGTATATATATAAGTATCTAACGCTAGCTCAATTTTAAAAGAAATAAGATACAGACTTCTATTTGCGTGTTTTGTGTGTGCCTAAGTGTGCAAACAGTGCAAAATAATTGAGATAAGTTAAAAGAAAGGCCAACTTCGAGTAAGTCAACCCCCGGTACAAGTTTTAAGGCAAGTCTGTGTGAAGTGTTTTGTGTGTATTGTTGTTTTTTTTTATTTTTCGTTCATATAAATAATAATAATGGTTTTTTTTACTTTGTATAGAATAACGATTGCGTGAAGAAACGTTTAGGGCGATTAAAAAAACTTGGAATAAATACATTTTTGTTTAACGGAATGAATTCTTTACAACCAACTTAGGGTAACAAAATTTTCCTACATTAAAATATAATTGAGTCGGTAACTTGTGTATCATAAACGCCCAGTTCTAGAACCTATGAGAGAAAGATTTCTACTCATGCCAGTTCAAGTTTTAAAATAGTTTGATTCCGAGCAGAGTTGTCTCGAATTGTTTAAATTTGAATCTACCGCCACCTACCTTCGCATACAACTTCTGTAATTTCACTACAATCATCTGATCGTAACCGAATAACAGATATAATACCCGTATCGCTTCAGAATTTTATAAGATACCTGTTTTCAAGTAAGAGTTGATAAAAACATCTGAAATTCATCGACATCAGGTCGAGAATAGTTCTAGAATTGACGCGTATAAGGGCATGTTAAACAGACTACTAAAACAATTAAGATACAAGATTGCCTCGATTATTTTTCAGACGCAAACGATTATTATTTTGAAGCCGTCAAATATATAGTTCTCTAGGTTTATTCCTACATCAATTTCTAAATTAGAATCGTTCAAAAAAGGATATTCTTGTGGGGTAAATACGGTTAAAAGGGATTTACACAAAGCATCACTTCTACTCTTTCCCTAAGTGATATTTAATATTATCAATATTATGAATCTGACGAAAATGGTTTATTTCCCTACTAATATAAATGAGCAACTATTGGGGTGTATTTTGATGGTTGTACGTGACGTAACGTCTCATTTAACCGTATAGTCGGTAGTACACATCGGCGTGCCTAATAACATTCAATAATGTAAACTTACCTTACTTTTTGCGATTAAATTCAATATTACTTACGATTGAAAGGTGGGTACTTTTCCATTAGCCTTGAAAAATATTATTTAAAAATATGTGATGAAACAATTAAAGAAGTGATGGTAATTCAAAAAAACATGAATACAGATCTATTTCCTGCACCTAGGTCAATGATCTGTCGAATTTTAGACACTGTGAGAAGCTAAATTCCCTACAACACGGTATAAACATTAAAATACACCCTATACGTATTTTTGTTTATTATTTACTTTCCCTAACACTGTAAATTTGTGTTGCTAATGCATTTAGTTTGTATTTAATTAATATTTATACATTAGCAAGATTTGTACATTTTTTCTTTGTGATTTTTTTCGAAAAACTATAGTTTTTCTGTTTTTTCAGGTGAATAAAGTTAGTAGTTGATTAATATATAGTGAATTTTTATGTAAATTGTAATGGGCAATATTTAAAAAAAAATTTAAATAAAGTTTGAAGGTTTGATACTTTACACTAAATATTTTCTTGATATTCCCTTTTTGTTTTACAACGATTTCTGATTTTATTTCGTGTAAATTAAAAAAAAAATACGTTGCCTTAATAAACAAAGATTCCGTATGGATATACAGTGCAAAATTTAATTATAATTTCAAATCGAAAATGACATTTCTTATTATATTTTTTCCTGTTTTATTTTACTAACAATACAAAAAGGAAAATTTAGATAAGAATAGGACAGGTTAACAGAGGCAGCATTCCATCTACATACAATCATACATACATCTTCGCCATAATGTAAGTAAAATTAGATTTTGGATTAATCTAATAATGCAACCAAATACGTTGTGGGAATCCTATATTTTGTTCACGTTAAGAACCGCTCCGGAAAGTGCAATAGTTTCCGAGTTATTATTGGTTGAAATTTGAGCCAAGCTTACAATGGCGAAAAGCTTGCACTTTCCCATATTAAATTTATGTTGGATAAAACGGAATATCACTACAATTCCCGAAGTGTTATTTACGTTATTTTGTAGTTTTGCTTTGGTTGTGTGTTAATACTTGAGAAAGATTGTTGAATTAAGATTGTCGTTACTCATATCGCCAAAAGTTAAAATAGACAAAGAGTACGCTGATTGCTGCTGTATATGTACACTAGCGACAGCTTATTGCATTCATTGGCTGTCTCGCACTGTGTAAACACGAATTTGTGGTGTCTGTGTGTATTTTAAAAATGCCTTACGTGCATTTATAAATGTGCAAAAAAGCATCTATTATTTGACGTGTTTGAGTAGGAAGAAATTTGTTTGATGTTTCAAGT